>NADL03000108.1:0-285435 GCA_002205965.3 Kappaphycus alvarezii
CTGGAAACAACTACCTTGTGTAATTCAGGATCCCACAGTTTGTAAGCTTTGCTGGCTTCCGCATATCCAAGCATAATTGCTTCCCGTGCTCGGTAGTCGAGCTTACTCAACTGGCTTGCCGGGATGGTGTACCAACATTTACTTCCGAACGTACGAAGGTGCGACAAATTGGGCTTGCGCCCGTACCAGTGATGCGGGGTCGTGTGGCTTGGAAGTGCGCGAGTTGTAACTCTGTTTCGAATGTATACAGCAGTCGCCAGAGCTTCGGCCCAGAACTGTTTGGCAGACTCTTTGCATGTAGCATTGACCGAACCAGATCCATCAGAGTTCGGTTCAGCCGCTCAGAAACACCGTTCTGTTCAGGTGACTCCACTGCACTAAGCTCATGTTTTGTTCCGCACGCAGCAAGATAGTCCTTGAATGCAGTGGACATATTCTCCACCTCGATCTGAACGAAAATACCAATGCGCGCCCAGTATGGGCTTCGCTACGAGCTTGGAACAGTTTATATTTATCAAAGAACCTCTGTTTTTGCATCATGTAGACGGTAACCCAGGAGGAGTGATCGTCCGTGAAAGTCACAAAGTAGCGTGCTCCTCCAACTGAAGAAACCTCCATGGGTCCGCAACGTCACTGTGAACAAGATCTAATATCGCTTCAGCTCTACCACTCGTACGTTTCTTCGGCACTGCAGAACGATGAGCCTTTCCATGAACGCATGATGTGCATACTTCAGATGCACTCGAGCCACTGATCTGCACGCCGTCTACAACATTGTTCCGTACCATGGATGCAATGCCCTCTTTGCTTACATGAGCCATTCTCTCGTGCCATGTTGAGAGTGTGGTGACTTTCGCAGAGTACAAGGTATCATTCGGTATCTTCTGGACTATCGATGGCATAAAGAAGGCTATCGCACAGCATTTTTCCAGTTGCCACAACTTTCCCATTCTTTGTCATCTGCATAGATTTGTTCTCAAATACAGTTTTGATCCCTTCTATGTCCGCTTTGCCTACAGAAATGAGAGAGTATTCGAAAGTAGGAACGTGAACAACATCTCGCAGAATGCACCGCTTTCGACAACCATCCACTAGTAGGGTCAGCTCCACGTCACCTCGCCCAGCAATCCTAGCCCGGGCTTTAGTTCCCATTTCGACTGAAGCTGCAGAGAATTCGGTATAACTCGTGAAAACACTCCTATCGTATGTCATATGGGAAGTACATGCCGAATCTGCGTACCAGGAGGAAGTTCCGGCCGAAACCGGCCTGTTTAATTCGTGACATTAGGCAAACGATTTCACTCTCATCTATGCTGTCCTCACTATCAGCTGGAGGATGGGAATAAGTCGAATCAAATACATTTGCACCTACGAACGCCTGCTGATCTTTCTCGGGCGATTCTTTCGTTTCGATGACTATTAGATGCTCTGCCGCTACGAGACCCAGGTGCGCGATAGCCCCTCGGCGCTTCCGGGCGCTTACCGTTCACATCTTTGCCCCAGCATCTGTCAGCCGTATGACCGGAATGACCGCAGTTCGTACAGTGCAGCTGTCTAGCATTACCTCCGTAGTCATTCGGACGGGCACTGGATATGAGCGCCGCATTGGATTTTGTACCTTTTGACTCTCTCATTTGAGCACGCTCCTCTTCCTGCAACAACCGGCTCTTCACAAATTCCAAAGTAAACACCCTGTCCTCATTTCCGAGCGCATCCAAGGCAACGATGAGATTGTCGAACCGGGTGGCAATCCAATAAGCACAGCCATGGCTATCTCTTTGTCATCAATAGTCACATCCATGGATTTCAGGGTCGCTGCTAGCTGCGTCACACGGTTAACATACTGCAAAACTCTCTCGTTACCGTCCATAGCCGCGGTGTAAAAGCGGCGTCGAGCCGCAAGCTTATTGAGGAGTGTGTGCCTTTCAAACGTGTTGAGAATAATAGTCCACATCTCCTTTGCAGTTGCCGCAGCGCGCACATGCTCAAGGTGCTCATCAGAAAGGGACAACCGATGAGCGCCCGTGCTTTGCGGTCGGCCCGAGTCCATGATTTGAAAGCCCCGTCATCGGATTCTTCAGGGGTCATCCACAATGTAGTCATCAAGCTCCCGGAGGGCGAGAAGAAGCTGCACCTTCTGCTTCCAAACATGGAAATTATTGTTGGTGAGCTTTTCAATTCGAACTCCGCCTCCGCGATCGTCCATGACTACGTTCTTATCCAAGACCCTTTGTATCTGAAACCTCTATTACCACGTATGCAGTGAGTATGCAAAGTCCTCTGTTCAGGTATCCCAAGCCGGCGACCGATAGTCGCTTGTCACGGCAAGCCTTTCCTATAAGAAGTTTGCAGCGTTTACTCAAAGACACGTGGTCTTCTTTAGTTTCCCTCTTTACCTCTTACCACCTCTTTATTTGTGCCTTAGGGCGCTACCCCTGTATATCGGCCAGTGCTGGTCTTTCAACTTTGAGCGATCCGTGTGCCACGAGTAAGCACAGCAACTTTTACCTGTAGACGGCCAGGAATTTTCAGCCACTACCCGAAAGGTCCCCGCAGCAAAGGGTCTTACCACAATCACAGTCTTTCCGTACTAACTCAGGCGCGTTTCCTTCCGGACTGTGTTGCTTGACTTCCGTCGTACTCGTGTGAAAGCACTCAAGGTCACCAATGAGCCTCGTCCTTCCGTGCACAGCACGTATCTATCTCAACAGAAGTATAGCCAGCAGGTACCAAAATACAAGTGCAGAACACTAGTACCCGGTATGCTACCAGAGTAAGGAATTAGAAGACAGTCGTTCCCTCTCCGACCACGGGCGATGGTGTTTCGCGTACGTATCGATCGTTCAAGCGAGGAGCGTCTCTGTCCCGCCGGCGCGCAAAAGGGCCACTGCAACGGACCGACTCGGCTGGTACACCGTGATTCCCACCGGGAATCGGGTTCAGTCTTACGACTTCTGATAACTCGCGTTATCAACCGCGTGGGTTTGTATGGTACGGTCCGTCCAACTCGCGTTACACAAAGGCACTGTTCTCAAAAGAGTACAGCCGGTGAGAGGATCACAAAACCGATTGCCAGACCACGATTCGGCAAGAGATTCGGACAAACTTGGGCGGACCCCCGGCACTCTGTCTTCTTCTTTTCCGTTGCCGTGAAGGCTTTCCAAGAGTGCAAGGGGTATCAACAACCAGGCCTAGATTCCTCCTCAAACAACAAGCCAATACTTCCAAACAATAAACTCGAGCTGATGAATTGTCGAATGACCACGACCACCACAAAAGAGACAGAAAACCAACCAACAAACAATGACCAGCAATGAAACCACAAAGCACTCAGGATCCTCACACAGAGTGCTTGACAACACAAAATAGGTCTCAACAGCAGTAGAGCACAGCAATGAATGCTCTAGTCTAACACACAATAATAACCACAAAAACACTCAGGATCCACACACAGAGTGCTTGACAGCCTTAGCATTGGTTCTCACAAACAAAAGATTCCAACAACACACAATGATAACCACAAAAACACTCAGGATCCACACACAGAGTGCTTATCAGCCTTGGAATTGGTTCTCACAAACAAAAGATTCCAACAAACACAATGATAACCACAAAAACACTCAGGATCCACACACAGAGTGCTTGACAATCACCAAACGGGTCCCAACAACGACAAGAACCAAACAACAATAACCAAAAACCAACAAATGACAACACCAACAGCACCAACAACACAGAAAAAGCAATTACCTCAACGTCACCGTCAACGGTTGAGGGACGGATCAAGCGGAAAGAGCGTAGCGTGGGCTGGCCCATAACCTGATAGAAGAAACAGGGGATGGTGAGGGATGAGGAGAGAGAATGAAAAGGAATGTAGGGAAGGAGTGCAGGTGGAGAAAGGAAACAGAAAGGAGATCGAACGGCAAGGGTGAGGTTGTTGTTGAAATCAAAGGCAAGTCCGTACCTCTTCTTTACTTGGATGAGCTATTAGACTACAGCTATATACTGTTTGCCGGTACTCACTTCGGCTTTGTGAAAGCAAAAATGAAAGTAGCAAAATCTACATTTGCAGTACTATCTTAGTTGATCCAATAGCCTACCCAAGCCAAGATGCGTTCATGCTAGCCATGCACGTTCTGTTTCGTAAACATATAATAAACCAGTCAACCCGTGAATTATGCCTTACGTACCCCGCCTATGCAGCTGTAATCTCTCGCCCTGTAACAAAACTCAAAGGCGGGAACTCAATATATCATGAGAGTAGAAAACAATTTTCGGCGGGCTTGTCTCACTTTGCTACGTAACAGTACGTAAATCTCATGCAGGCGTTCAACGTGAATTAAGCCTTACGTGCCATGCGTGCAATACTGTAGAAGCAACGTGGCTGCATCAACATACTTTGGCTGCATACTTGGCAAGAGTGATTTGCACGCAGCCAGTATAATGAGTATAGTGTAAGCCGTACGCAGCCAGTCCAGGCAACTATAGGATAATATAGAAACACTGTTTACTTGTACACGTGCGACACCTATAATAATGTACACGTACGACAGGAGGAGACAGTACACGTATGCCACCTAGGAGACAGTACACGTATGCCACACTGTGTACAGTATTTTGAGCCTAGAAGAAGAGACAACCTCAACCAACCATAACATGCCAAGTGTCAGAATGCTCCACAATGACAGCTCAGATATCGCTTGTCAGAGGTATGGAGGCGTATCTAGCAGCCAATCAGAGGCAGAAACCAAGTGGTTGAAAAATGGCAAAATGCGCCGTGTTTTGAGTTGGCCGAAAATGGGTTTTCGTCCAGGCAATTCTCGGTTTGGCCCATTTTACACGTGTCATAGGTGTGCACCAGAGGAAGGGTGCAGCTCGCATTTTCATGCTACAGGTGTACACGTGTCCAGTGGCAACTAAAAACCATGGGATCCCATGCATTCTATCACTTTTTCAAACCTCCCCCTCGATCACATTGGTTTTTCTTTTAGATTATTTATGCTCCCCGTTCCTACCATTACAATCATTCTAACAAGTTTTGTCATCGAATCGCCCTAGTGGTTTCGTCAAGGCGTCAGCAACATTTCATCGTTGGCACGTAACACAAATCACCTCTTTCACACAACTGCATCTCTTACAAAGTGGTATGCAATATCAAGTGCTTGTTGCGTCTGTTGGTGCTTTCGTTTCGAGCGAGCTCATGCCCCTGGTTTATCGCTGTATATTGTAGTAGCATGATCAATTCCAAGTGCTTTCACGCCCAGCGATGTCCAGGTTTCAAGGATATCCCGAACGACACGTCTCAGCCACATTCCTCTTTACTTGCTGCAGTTAACGAATGTATTCTGCCTGACATGACGAAGCTGCGACAACCGTTTGCTTTCGCGAGCACAACTTACCCCACTTCCAGCCATACGAAACACGAAACCACTCGTCGATTTGCGATCGGACACATCTCCGGCCCAATCCGAGTCACAATATGCAGACAAGCCTAGCTCAGCATTCCCTTGGAACACAAGACCTAAATCTTTGGTCCCAGCAAGATACCTTAACACTCTTTTTACTGCTAACCAATGCTTCTCTCTTGGTTCCTCGCAAAAACGTGCAAGTTTACCCACCGCATAAGATATATCAGGTCGTGTTCCAACAGACAAATACATGAGAGCTCCAATAGCGCTCCTGTATGGAGCATCTGTCCGAGCATCATTACCCGTATATCCCGACCGATCCACGTTAACTCGTCAGTTTAATATTCATAGGAGTTGGAACAGGTCTACAATTCTGCATTCCAAATCGCTCTAGAACGCTGTCTACAAACCGTGGCTGGGATAAACACAAGGAGCGTTCGGATCTCCGGCGAGAAATTTCAAGGCCAACAACCATTTTCGCCTCTCCCAAATCTTTCATTTCAAAACGGCGGTTCAGCTCCCCCTTCATCCATGCAATAGCCTCCACGTTGTTTCCTGCAAGCAGCAAGTCATCAACATACAGGAGGATAATCATGATTGAGTCGGAGGTTGGGTCAAATTTTACATAACACAGGGATCATTAGTGCTACTTTTGAACTTGAGCCCATCAACAAGAAAATCATCGATTTTCTGGTGCCACCGCCTATGTGCCTGTTTCAAACCATACAAGGCCTTCAGAAACTTGCAGACATGATTCGGTTTCGAGGTGTCTTTAAACCCATCAGGCTGCTCCATGTACACGTCCTCTTCCACATCACCGTTCAGAAATGCCGTCAACGTCCATTTGATGCAGCTCCAGATCCTGATGCGCAACAAGTGCCAAAAGCACCCGAATTGACGTGAGCTTCACGACAGGGGCGTACGTCTCATTATAATCTACCCCTTTGACCTGTTGGAATCCACGAGCGACAAGACGCGCCTTCGATTTTCGAGAAAAGCCACCGTTGGAGTCCTGGGCATCTTTTATTGCAAACACCCATTTTGGAGTCAGAATATTTGAGGCCTCCAAACGTGGGACTAACTTCCATGTTTTGTTCCGAATGATCGAGTCTCGCTCGGACTCGATGGCGGACTTCCAAAAGTCTGCGTCCGGCCTGTCGCCGCGTGTCGGTACGAGATGTTGACAACATTTGTGACGAGAGCCGTGTCATTAGGTGTCAAGGATATATTGGACCTCCACCAAGCATTTGGGGCCTTCGAATCCTTCAGATCTCCGAGCTACAGACACATCATGGGGCTCAGGGATTTCGTTATCTGTACCAACGTTTTCGGCGACCGTCGGGTCGTTTCCAGCATTAGCCTGGTCATCGCTTTGTCCCTGAATATCTTGTCTCGAAGCTGTAGCCATCTCAGCTGTGTCCAGTGTAGGAAGCTGACTTGATCATCCTGTTCAACGCCAACCTACAAGATCCTCATCAGAGCTAATTGAGACGCTCATCTGATTCGTTTTCATTTATTTCGGAGTTGCAGGTTTCGCTCTCACTGAATCTGACATCTCTGGAAACAACTACCTTGTGTAATTCAGGATCCCACAGTTTGTAAGCTTTGCTGGCTTCCGCATATCCAAGCATAATTGCTTCCCGTGCTCGGTAGTCGAGCTTACTCAACTGGCTTGCCGGGATGGTGTACCAACATTTACTTCCGAACGTACGAAGGTGCGACAAATTGGGCTTGCGCCCGTACCAGATATGATGCGGGGTCGTGTGGCTTGGAAGTGCGCGAGTTGTAACTCTGTTTCGAATGTATACAGCAGTCGCCAGAGCTTCGGCCCAGAACTGTTTTGGCAGACTCTTTGCATGTAGCATTGACCGAAAGATCCATCAGAGTTCGGTTCAGCCGCTCAGAAACACCATTCTGTTCAGGTGACTCCACTGCACTAAGCTCATGTTTTGTTCCGCACGCAGCAAGATAGTCCTTGAATGCAGTGGACATATATTCTCCACCTCGATCTGAACGAAAATACCAATGCGCGCCCAGTATGGGCTTCGCTACGAGCTTGGAACAGTTTATATTTATCAAAGACCTCTGTTTCGCTGCATCATGTAGACGGTAACCCAGGAGGAGTGATCGTCCGTGAAAGTCACAAAGTAGCGTGCTCCTCCAACTGAAGAAACCTCCATGGGTCCACACGTCACTGTGAACAAGATCTAATACGCTTCAGCTCTACCACTCGTACGTTTCTTCGGCACTGCAGAACGATGAGCCTTTCCATGAACGCATGATGTGCATACTTCAGATGCACTCGAGCCACTGATCTGCACGCCGTCTACAACATTGTTCCGTACCATGGATGCAATGCCCTCTTTGCTTACATGAGCCATTCTCTCGTGCCATGTTGAGAGTGTGGTGACTTTCGCAGAGTACAAGGTATCATTCGGTATCTTCTGGACTATTCGATGGCATAAAGAAGGCTATCGCACAGCATTTTTCCAGTTGCCACAACTTTCCCATTCTTTGTCATCTGCATAGATTTGTTCTCAAATACAGTTTTGATCCCTTCTATGTCCGCTTTGCCTACAGAAATGAGAGAGTATTCGAAAGTAGGAACGTGACAACATCTCGCAGAATGCACCGCTTTCGACAACCATCCACTAGTAGGGTCAGCTCCACGTCACCTCGCCCAGCAATCCTAGCCCGGGCTTTAGTTCCCATTTCGACTGAAGCTGCAGAGAATTCGGTATAACTCGTGAAAACACTCCTATCGTATGTCATATGGGAAGTACATGCCGAATCTGCGTACCAGGAGGAAGTTCCGGCCGAAACCGGCCTGTTTAATTCGTGACATTAGGCAAACGATTTCACTCTCATCTATGCTGTCCTCACTATCAGCTGGAGGATGGAATAAGTCGAATCAAATACATTTGCACCTACGAACGCCTGCTGATCTTTCTCGGGCGATTCTTTCGTTTCGATGACTATTAGATGCTCTGCCACTACGAGACCCAGGTGCACGATAGCCCCTCGGAGCTTCCGGGCGCTTACCGTTCACATCTTTGCCCCAGCATCTGTCAGCCGTATGACCGGAATGACCGCAGTTCGTACAGTGCAGCTGTCTAGCATTACCTCCGTAGTCATTCGGACGGGCACTGGATATGAGCGCCGCATTGGATTTTGTACCTTTTGACTCTCTCATTTGAGCACGCTCCTCTTCCTGCAACAACCGGCTCTTCACAAATTCCAAAGTAAACACCCTGTCCTCATTTCCGAGCGCATCCAAGGCAACGATGAGATTGTCGAACCGGGTGGCAATCCAATAAGCACAGCCATGGCTATCTCTTTGTCATCAATAGTCACATCCATGGATTTCAGGGTCGCTGCTAGCTGCGTCACACGGTTAACATACTGCAAAACTCTCTCGTTACCGTCCATAGCCGCGGTGTAAAAGCGGCGTCGAGCCGCAAGCTTATTGAGGAGTGTGTGCCTTTCAAACGTGTTGAGAATAATAGTCCACATCTCCTTTGCAGTTGCCGCAGCGCGCACATGCTCAAGGTGCTCATCAGAAAGGGACAACCCGATGAGCGCCCGTGCTTTGCGGTCGGCCCGAGTCCATGATTTGAAAGCCCGTCATCGGATTCTTCAGGCGGTCATCCACAATGTAGTCATCAAGCTCCCGGAGGGCGAGAAGAAGCTGCACCTTCTGCTTCCAAACATGGAAATTATTGTTGGTGAGCTTTTCAATTCGAACTCCGCCTCCGCGATCGTCCATGACTACGTTCTTATCCAAGACCCTTTGTATCTGAAACCTCTATTACCACGTATGCAGTGAGTATGCAAAGTCCTCTGTTCAGGTATCCCAAGCCGGCGACCGATAGTCGCTTGTCACGGCAAGCCTTTCCCTATAAGAAGTTTGCAGCGTTTACTCAAAGACACGTGGTGTTTAATTTCCAACTCTCTTTACCTCTTTACCACCTCTTTATTTGTGCCTTAGGGCGCTACCCCTGTATATCGGCCAGTGCTGGTCTTTCAACTTTGAGAGCGATCCGTGTGCCACGAGTAAGCACAGCAACTTTTACCTGTAGACGGCCAGGAATTTTCAGCCACTACCCCGAAAGGTCCCCGCAGCAAAGGGCGTCTTACCACAATCACAGTCTTTCCGTACTAACTCAGGCGCGTTTCCTTCCGGACTGTGTTGCTTGACTTCCGTCGTACTCGTGTGAAAGCACTCAAGGTCACCAATGAGCCTCGTCCTTCCGTGCACAGCACGTATCTATACCTCAACAGAAGTATAGCCAGCAGGTACCAAAATACAAGTGCAGAACACTAGTACCCGGTATGCTACCAGAGTAAGGAATTAGAAGACAGTCGTTCCCTCTCCGACCACGGGCGATGGTGTTTCGCGTACGTATCGATCGTTCAAGCGAGGAGCGTCTCTGTCCCGCCGGCGCGCAAAAGGGCCACTGCAACGGACCGACTCGGCTGGTACACCGTGATTCCCACCGGGAATCGGGTTCAGTCTTACGACTTCTGATAACTCGCGTTATCAACCGCGTGGGTTTGTATGGTACGGTCCGTCCAACTCGCGTTACACAAAGGCACTGTTCTCAAAAGAGTACAGCCGGTGAGAGGATCACAAAACCGATTGCCAGACCACGATTCGGCAAGAGATCGGACAAACTTGGGCGGACCCCCGGCACTCTGTCTTCTTCTTTTCCGTTGCCGTGAAGGCTTTCCAAGAGTGCAAGGGGTATCAACAACCAGGCCTAGATTCCTCCTCAAACAACAGGCCAATATTTCCAAACAATAAACTCGAGCTGATGAATTGTCGAATGACCACGACCACCACAAAAGAGACAGAAAACCAACCAACAAAAACATGAGCAATGAACCACAAAGCACTCAGGATCCTCACACAGAGTGCTTGACAACACAAAGGTCTCAACAGCAGTAGAGCACAAGCAATGAATGCTCTAGTCTAACACACAATAATAACCACAAAAACACTCAGGATCCACACACAGAGTGCTTGACAGCCAATTGGTTCTCACAAACAAAAGATTCCAACAACACACAATGATAACCACAAAAACACTCAGGATCCACACACAGAGTGCTTGACAATCACCAAACGGGTCCCAACAACGACAAGAACCCAACAACAATAACCAAAAGCAACAATGACAACACCAACAGCACCAACAACACAGAGAAAGCAATTACCTCAACGTCAACGTCAACGGTTGAGGGACGGATCAAGCGGAAAGAGCGGTAGCGTGGGCTGGGCCCATAACCTGATAGAAGAAACAGGGGATGGTGAGGGATGAGGAGAGAGAATGAAAAGGAATGTAGGGAAGGAGTGCAGGTGGAGAAAGGAAACAGAAAGGAGATAGAACGGCAAGGGTGAGGTTGGTGTTGAAATCAAAGGCAAGTCCGTACCTCTTCTTTACTTGGATGAGCTATTAGACTACAACTATATACTGTTTGCCGGTACTCACTTCGGCTTTGTGAAAGCAAAAATGAAAGTAGCAAAATCTACATTTGCAGTACTATCTTGTTGATCCTATAGCCTACCCAAGCCAAGATGCTTCATGCTAGCCATGCACGTTCTGTTTCGTAAACATATACTAAACCAGTCAACCCGTGAATTATGCCTTACGTACCCCGCCTATGCAGCTGTAATCTCTCGCCCTGTAACAAAACTCAAAGGCGGGAACTCAATATGTCATGAGAGTAGAAAACAATTTTCGGCGGGCTTGTCTCACTTTGCTACGTAACAGTACGTAAATCTCATGCAGGCCGTTCAACGTGAATTAAGCCTTACGTGCCATGCGTGCAATACTGTAGAAGCAACGTGGCTGCATCAACATACTTTGGCTGCATACTTGTGCAAGAGTGATTTGCACGCAGCCAGTATAATGAGTATAGTGTAAGCCGTACGCAGCCAGTCCAGGCAACTATAGGATAAATATAGAAACCACTGTTTACTTGTACACGTGCGACACCTATAATAATGTACACGTACGACAATACAGTACACGTAGAGAGAGACACGTAGACCTAGGAGACAGTACACGTATGCCACCTAGGATACAGTACACGTATGCCACAGTGTGTACAGTATTTTGAGCCTAGAAGAGAGACAACCCATCAACCAACATAACATGCCAAGTGTCAGAATGCTCCACAATGACCAGCTCAGATATCGCCACTTGTAGCGATGTCGATGGAGGCGTATCTAGCAGCCAATCAGAGGGCAGAAAACCAAGTGTTTGAAAAATGGCAAAATGCGCCGTGATTTTGAGTTGGCGAAAATGGGTTTTCGTCCAGGCAATTCTCGGTTTGGCCCATTTTACACGTGTCATAGGTGTGCACACAGAGGAAGGGTGCACTCGCATTTTCATGCTACAGGTGTACACGTGTCCAGGTGGCAACTAAAACCATGGGATCGCATGCATTCTATCACTTTTTCAACACTCCCCTCGATCACATTGGTTTTTCTTTTAGATTAGTTTATGCTCCCCGTTCCTACCCATTACAATCATTCTAACAAGTTTTGTCATCCGAACTCGCCCTAGTGGTTTCGTCAAGGCGTCAGCAACATTTTCATCTGTTGGCACGTACCAAATCCACCTCTTTACACACAACTGCATCTCTTACAAAGTGGTATGCAATATCAAGGTGCTTGTTGCGTCTGTTGGTGCTTTCGTTTCGAGCGAGCTCCATTGCCCCCTGGTTATCGCTGTATATTGTAGTAGCATGATCAATTCCAAGTGCTTTCACGCCCAGCGATGTCCAGGTTTCAAGGATATCCCGAACGACACGTCTCAGCCACATTGCCTCTTTACTTGCTGCAGTTAACAAATGTATTCTGCCACATGACGAAGCTGCGACAACCGTTTGCTTTCGCGAGCACAACTTACCCCACTTCCAGCCATACGAAACACGAAACCACTCGTCGATTTGCGATCGGACACATCTCCGGCCCAATCCGAGTCACAATATGCAGACAAGCCTAGCTCAGCATTCCCTTGGAACACAAGACCTAAATCTCTGGTCCCAGCAAGATACCTTAACACTCTTTTTACTGCTAACCAATGCTTCTCTCTTGGTTCCTCGCAAAAACGTGCAAGTTTACCCACCGCATAAGATATATCAGGTCGTGTTCCAACAGACAAATACATGAGAGCTCCAATAGCGCTCCTGTATGGAGCATCTGTCCGAGCATCATTACCCGTATATCCCGACCGATCCACGTTTAACTCGTCAGTATTAATATTCATAGGAGTTGGAACAAGTCTACAATTCTGCATTCCAAATCGCTCTAGAACGCTGTCTACAAACCGTGGCTGGGATAAACACAAGGAGCGTTCGGATCGCCGGCGAGAAATTTCAAGGCCAACAACCATTTTCGCCTCTCCCAAATCTTTCATTTCAAAACGGCGGTTCAGCTTCCCCTTCATCCATGCAATAGCCTCCACGTTGTTTCCTGCAAGCAGCAAGTCATCAACATACAGGAGGATAATCATGATTGAGTCGGAGGTTGGGTCAAATTTTACATAGACACAGGGATCATTAGTGCTACTTTTGAACTTGAGCCATCAACAAGAAAATCATCGATTTTCTGGTGCCCCGCTATGTGCCTGTTTCAAACCACACAAGGCCTTCAGAAACTTGCAGACATGATTCGGTTTCGAGTGTCTTTAAACCCATCCGGCTGCTCCACACGTTCTCTTCCACATCACCGTTCAGAAATGCCGTCGAAACGTCCATTTGATGCAGCTCCAGATCCTGATGCGCAACAAGTGCCAAGAGCACCCGAATTTGAGCTTCACGACAGGGGCGTACGTTTCATTATAATCTACCCTTTGACCTGTTGGAATCCACGAGCGACAAGACGCGCCTTCGATTTTCGAGAAAAGCCACCGTTGGAGTCCTGGGCATCTTTTATTGCACACACCCATTTTGGAGTCAGAATATTTGAGGCCTCCAAACGTGGGACTAACTTCCATGTTTTGTTCCGAATGATCGAGTCTCGCTCGGACTCGATAGCGGACTTCCAAAAGTCTGCGTCCGGACCTGTGCCGCGTGTCGGTACGAGATGTTGACACATTTGTGACGAGAGCCGCGTCATTAGGTGTCAAGGATATATTGGATCTCCACCAAGCATTTGGGGCCCTTCGAATCCTCTCATATCTCCTTGAAGCTACAGACACATAAGGGAGCTCAGCGCTTTCACTATGTGTACCAACGTTTTCGGCGACCGTCGGGTCGTTTCCAGCATTAGCCTGGTCATCGCTTTGTCCCTGAATATCTTGTCTTGAAGCTGTAGCCATCTCGGCTGTGTCCTGTGTAGGAAGCTGAACTTGATCATCCTGTTCAACGCCAACCCCTACAAGATCCTCATCAGAGCTAATTGCGAGACGGCTATCTGATTTGTTTTCATTTATCGGAGTTGCAGGTTTCGTTCTCACTGAATCTGACATCTCTGGAAACAACTACCTTGTGTAATTCAGGATCCCACAGTTTGTAAGCTTTGCTGGCTTCCGCATATCCAAGCATAATTGCTTTCCGTGCTCGGTATTCGAGCTTACTCAACTGGCTTGCCGGGATGGTGTACCAACATTTACTTCCGAACGTACGAAGGTGCGACAAATTGGCTTGCGCCCGTACCAGATAGGATGCGGGGTCGTGTGGCTTGGAAGTGCGCGATTGTAACTCTGTTTCGAATGTATACAGCAGTCGCCAGAGCTTCGGCCAGAACTGTTTCAGATGCATTCTAGTTTCGTTCAGACCGCATGTCAGACCGAAGACCCATCAGAGTTCGTCAGCCGCTCAGAAACACCATTCTGTTCAGGTGACTCCACTGCACTAAGCTCATGTTTTGTTCCGCACGCAGCAAGATAGTCCTTGAATGCAGTGGACATATATTCTCCACCTCGATCTGAACGAAAATACCAATGCGCGCCCAGTATGGGCTTCGCTACGAGCTTGGAACAGTTTATATTTATCAAAGACCTCTGTTTTGCATCATGTAGACGGTAACCCAGGAGGAGTGATCGTCCGTGAAAGTCACAAAGTAGCGTGCTCCTCCAACTGAAGAAACCTCCATGGGTCCACAAACACTGTGAACAAGATCTAATATCGCTTCAGCTCTACCACTCGTTTTTCTTCGCAGCACGATGAGCCCTTTCCATGAACGCATGATGTGCATACTTCAGATGCACTCGAGCCACTGATCTGCACGCCGTCTACAACATTGTTCCGTACCATGGATGCAATGCCCTCTTTGCTTACATGAGCCATTCTCTCGTGCCATGTTGAGAGTGTGGTGACTTTCGCAGAGTACAAGGTATCATTCGGTATCTTCTGGACTATGTGATGGCATAAAGAAGGCTATCGCACAGCATTTTTCCAGTTGCCACAACTTTCCCATTCTTTGTCATCTGCATAGATTTGTTCTCAAATACAGTTTTGATCCCTTCTATGTCCGCTTTGCCTACAGAAATGAGAGAGTATTCGAAAGTAGGAACGTGAAACATCTCGCAGAATGCACCGCTTTCGACAACCATCCACTAGTAGGGTCAGCTCCACGTCACCTCGCCCAGCAATCCTAGCCCGGGCTTTAGTTCCCATTTCGACTGAAGCTGCAGAGAATTCGGTATAACTCGTGAAAACACTCCTATCGTATGTCATATGGGAAGTACATGCCGAATCTGCGTACCAGGAGGAAGTTCCGGCCGAAACGGCCTGTTTAATTCGTGACATTAGGCAAACGATTTCACTCTCATCTATGCTGTCCTCACTATCAGCTGGAGGATGGAATAAGTCGAATCAAATACATTTGCACCTACGAACGCCTGCTGATCTTTCTCGGGCGATTCTTTCGTTTCGATGACTATTAGATGCTCTGCCACTACGAGACCCAGGTGCACGATAGCCCCTCGGAGCTTCCGGGCGCTTACCGTTCACATCTTTGCCCCAGCATCTGTCAGCGTATGACCGGAATGACCGCAGTTCGTACAGTGCAGCTGTCTAGCATTACCTCCGTAGTCATTCGGACGGGCACTGGATATGAGCGCCGCATTGGATTTTGTACCTTTTGACTCTCTCATTTGAGCACGCTCCTCTTCCTGCAACAACCGGCTCTTCACAAATTCCAAAGTAAACACCCTGTCCTCATTTCCGAGCGCATCCAAGGCAACGATGAGATTGTCGAACCGAGGTGGCAATCCATTAAGCACAGCCATGGCTATCTCTTTGTCATCAATAGTCACATCCATGGATTTCAGGGTCGCTGCTAGCTGCGTCACACGGTTAACATACTGCAAAACTCTCTCGTTACCGTCCATAGCCGCGGTGTAAAAGCGGCGTCGAGCCGCAAGCTTATTGAGGAGTGTGTGCCTTTCAAACGTGTTGAGAATAATAGTCCACATCTCCTTTGCAGTTGCCGCAGCGCGCACATGCTCAAGGTGCTCATCAGAAAGGGACAACCCGATGAGCGCCCGTGCTTTGCGGTCGGCCCGAGTCCATGATTTCAAAGCCCCGTCATCGGATTCTTCAGGCGGGTCATCCACAATGTAGTCATCAAGCTCCCGGAGGGCGAGAAGAAGCTGCACCTTCTGCTTCCAAACATGGAAATTATTGTTGGTGAGCTTTTCAATTCGAACTCCGCCTCCGCGATCGTCCATGACTACGTTCTTATCCAAGACCCTTTGTATCTGAAACCTCTATTACCACGTATGCAGTGAGTATGCAAAGTCCTCTGTTCAGGTATCCCAAGCCGGCGACCGATAGTCGCTTTTCACGGCAAGCCTTTCCCTATAAGAAGTTTGCAGCGTTTACTCAAAGACACGTGGTGTTTAATTTCCAACTCTTTACCTCTTTAGTTTTCCTCCTCTTTACCTCTTACCACCTCTTTATTTGTGCCTTAGGGCGCTACCCCTGTATATCGGCCAGTGCTGGTCTTTCAACTTTGAGCGCGATCCGTGTGCCACGAGTAAGCACAGCAACTTTTACCTGTAGACGGCCAGGAATTTTCAGCCACTACCCGAAAGGTCCCCGCAGCAAAGGGCGTCTTACCACAATCACAGTCTTTCCGTACTAACTCAGGCGCGTTTCCTTCCGGACTGTGTTGCTTGACTTCCGTCGTACTCGTGTGAAAGCACTCAAGGTCACCAATGAGCCTCGTCCTTCCGTGCACAGCACGTATCTATACCTCAACAGAAGTATAGCCAGCAGGTACCAAAATACAAGTGCAGAACACTAGTACCCGGTATGCTACCAGAGTAAGGAATTAGAAGACAGTCGTTCCCTCTCCGACCACGGGCGATGGTGTTTCGCGTACGTATCGATCGTTCAAGCGAGGAGCGTCTCTGTCCCGCCGGCGCGCAAAAGGGCCACTGCAACGGACCGACTCGGCTGGTACACCGTGATTCCCACCGGGAATCGGGTTCAGTCTTACGACTTCTGATAACTCGCGTTATCAACCGCGTGGTTTGTATGGTACGGTCCGTCCAACTCGCGTTACACAAAGGCACTGTTCTCAAAAGAGTACAGCCGGTGAGAGGATCACAAAACCGATTGCCAGACCACGATTCGGCAAGAGATTCGGACAAACTTGGGCGGACCCCCGGCACTCTGTCTTTTCTTTTCCGTTGCCGTGAAGGCTTTCCAAGAGTGCAAGGGGTATCAACAACCAGGCCTAGATTCCTCCTCAAACAACAGAGGCCAATACTTCCAAACAATAAACTCGAGCTGATGAATTGTCGAATGACCACGACCACCACAAAGAGACAGAAAACCAACCAACAAACAATGACCAGCAATGAACCACAAAGCACTCAGGATCCTCACACAGAGTGCTTGACAACACAAAATAGGTCTCAACAGCAGTAGAGCACAAGCAATGAATGCTCTAGTCTAACACACAATAATAACCACAAAAACACTCAGGATCCACACACAGAGTGCTTGTCAGCCTTGAAATTGGTTCTCACAAACAAAAGATTCCAACAACACACAATGATAACCACAAAAAAAACTCAGGATCCACACACAGAGTGCTTGACAGCCTTAGAATTGGTTCTCACAAACAAAAGATTCCAACAACACACAATGATAACCACAAAAAAACTCAGGATCCACACACAGAGTGCTTGACAATCACCAAAACGGGTCCCAACAACGACAAGGACCAAACAACAATAACCAAAAACCAACAAATGACAACACCAACAGCACCAACAACACAGAAAAAGCAATTACCTCAACGTCACCGTCAACGGTTGAGGGACGGATCAAGCGGAAAGAGCGTTAGCGTGGGCTTTCCCCATAACCTGATAGAAGAAACAGGGGATGGTGAGGGATGAGGAGAGAGAATGAAAAGGAATGTAGGGAAGGAGTGCAGGTGGAGAAAGGAAACAGAAAGGAGATAGAACGGCAAGGGTGAGGTTTGTTGAATCAAAGGCAAGTCCGTACCTCTTCTTTACTTGGATGAGCTATTAGACTACAGCTATATACTGTTTGCCGGTACTCACTTCGGCTTTGTGAAAGCAAAAATGAAAGTAGCAAAATCTACATTTGCAGTACTATCTTTGTTGATCCAATAGCCTACCCAAGCCGAGATGCGTTCATGCTAGCCATGCACGTTCTGTTTCGTAAACATATAATAAACCAGTCAACCCGTGAATTATGCCTTACGTACCCCGCCTATGCAGCTGTAATCTCTCGCCCTGTAACAAAACTCAAAGGCGGGAACTCAATATGTCATGAGAGTAGAAAACAATTTTCGGCGGGCTCTCACTTTGCTACGTAACAGTACGTAAATCTCATGCAGGCCGTTCAACGTGAATTAAGCTTGTGCGTGCAATACTGTAGAAGCAACGTGGCTGCATCAACATACTTTGGCTGCATACTTGTGCAAGAGTGATTTGCACGCAGCCAGTATAATGAGTATAGTGTAAGCCGTACGCAGCCAGTCCAGGCAACTATAGGATAAATATAGAAACCACTGTTTACTTGTACACGTGCGACACCTATAATAATGTACACGTACGACAGAGAGAGAGACAGTACACGTATGCCACCTAGGAGACAGTACACGTATGCCACACGTGTACAGTATTTTGAGCCTAGAAGAGAGACAACCACATCAACCAACCATAACATGCCAAGTGTCAGAATGCTCCACAATGACCAGCTCAGATATCGCCACTTGTAGCGATGTGAGTGGTATGGAGGCGTATCTAGCAGCCAATCAGAGGGCAGAAACCAAGTGCTTTGAAAAATGGCAAAATGCGCCGTGATTTTGAGTTGGCGAAAATGGGTTTTCGTCCCAGGCAATTCTCGGTTTGGCCCATTTTACACGTGTCATAGGTGTGCACACAGAGGAAGGGTGCAGCTCGCATTTTCATGCTACAGGTGTACACGTGTCCAGGTGGCAACTAAAAACCATGGGATCCCATGCATTCTATCACTTTTTCAACACTCCCCCTCGATCACATTGGTTTTTTCTTTTAGATTAGTTTATGCTCCCCGTTCCTACCCATTACAATCATTCTAACAAGTTTTGTCATCTGAACTCGCCCTAGTGGTTTCGTCAAGGCGTCAGCAACATTTTCACCTGTTGGCACGTACACCAAATCCACCTCTTTACACACAACTGCATCTCTTACAAAGTGGTATGCAATATCAAGGTGCTTGTTGCGTCTGTTGGTGCTTTCGTTTCGAGCGAGCTCCATAGCCCCCTGGTTATCGCTGTATATTGTAGTAGCATGATCAATTCCAAGTGCTTTCACGCCCAGCGATGTCCAGGTTTCAAGGATATCCCGAACGACACGTCTCAGCCAAATTGCCTCTTTACTTGCTGCAGTTAACGAAATGTATTCGGCCTCACATGACGAAGCTGCGACAACCGTTTGCTTTCGCGAGCACCAACTTACCCCACTTCCAGCCATACGAAACACGAAACCACTCGTCGATTTGCGATCGGACACATCTCCGGCCCAATCCGAGTCACAATATGCAGACAAGCCTAGCTCAGCATTCCCTTGGAACACAAGACCTAAATCTTTGGTCCCAGCAAGATACCTTAACACTCTTTTTACTGCTAACCAATGCTTCTCTCTTGGTTCCTCGCAAAAACGTGCAAGTTTACCCACCGCATAAGATATATCAGGTCGTGTTCCAACAGACAAATACATGAGAGCTCCAATAGCGCTCCTGTATGGAGCATCTGTCCGAGCATCATTACCCGCATATCCCGACCGATCCACGTTTAACTCGTCAGTGTTAATATTCATAGGAGTTGGAACAGGTCTACAATTCTGCATTCCAAATCGCTCTAGAACGCTGTCTACAAACCGTGGCTGGGATAAACACAAGGAGCGTTCGGATCTCCGGCGAGAAATTTCAAGGCCAACAACCATTTTCGCCTCTCCCAAATCTTTCATTTCAAAACGGCGGTTCAGCTCCCCCTTCATCCATGCAATAGCCTCCACGTTGTTTCCTGCAAGCAGCAAGTCATCAACATACAGGAGGATAATCATGATTGAGTCGGAGGTTGGGTCAAATTTTACATAGACACAGGGATCATTAGTGCTACTTTTGAACTTGAGCCCATCAACAAGAAAATCATCGATTTTCTGGTGCCACCGCCTATGTGCCTGTTTCAAACCATACAAGGCCTTCAGAAACTTGCAGACATGATTCGGTTTCGAGGTGTCTTTAAACCCATCAGGCTGCTCCATGTACACGTCCTCTTCCACATCACCGTTCAGAAATGCCGTCTTAACGGTCCATTTGATGCAGCTCCAGATCCTGATGCGCAACAAGTGCCAAAGCACCCGAATTGACGTGAGCTTCACGACAGGGGCGTACGTTCATTATAATCTACCCCTTTGACCTGTTGGAATCCACGAGCGACAAGACGCGCCTTCGATTTTCGAGAAAAGCCACCGTTGGAGTCCTGGGCATCTTTTATTGCAAACACCCATTTTGGAGTCAGAATATTTGAGGCCTCCAAACGTGGGACTAACTTCCATGTTTTGTTCCGAATGATCGAGTCTCGCTCGGACTCGATGCGGACTTCCAAAAGTCTGCGTCCGGACCTGTCGCCGCGTGTCGGTACGAGATGTTGACAACATTTGTGACGAGAGCCGTGTCATTAGGTGTCAAGGATATATTGGACTCCACCAAGCATTTGGGGCCCTTCGAATCCTCAGATCTCCTGGAGCTACAGACACATCAAGGGGCTCAGGCTTTCGTATTGTACCAACGTTTTCGGCGACCGTCGGGTCGTTTCCAGCATTAGCCTGGTCATCGCTTTGTCCCTGAATATCTTGTCTCGAAGCTGTAGCCATCTCGGCTGTGTCCAGTGTAGGAAGCTGAACTTGATCATCCTGTTCAACGCCAACCCCTACAAGATCCTCATCAGA
Source organism: Kappaphycus alvarezii (assembly GCA_002205965.3). Taxonomy (NCBI): domain Eukaryota; phylum Rhodophyta; class Florideophyceae; order Gigartinales; family Solieriaceae; genus Kappaphycus; species Kappaphycus alvarezii. The sequence continues at coordinate 20,840 of NADL03000108.1, forward strand.
GCTAATTGCAGACGCTCATCTGATTCGTTTTCATTTATTTCGGAGTTGCAGGTTTCGCTCTCACTGAATCTGACATCTCTGGAAACAACTACCTTGTGTAATTCAGGATCCCACAGTTTGTAAGCTTTGCTGGCTTCCGCATATCCAAGCATAATTGCTTCCCGTGCTCGGTAGTCGAGCTTACTCAACTGGCTTGCCGGGATGGTGTACCAACATTTACTTCCGAACGTACGAAGGTGCGACAAATTGGGCTTGCGCCCGTACCAGATATGATGCGGGGTCGTGTGGCTTGGAAGTGCGCGAGTTGTAACTCTGTTTCGAATGTATACAGCAGTCGCCAGAGCTTCGGCCCAGAACTGTTTTGGCAGACTCTTTGCATGTAGCATTGACCGAACCAGATCCATCAGAGTTCGGTTCAGCCGCTCAGAACATTCTGTTCAGGTGACTCCACTGCACTAAGCACATCTTTTGTTCCGCACCCATCAAGGTAGTCCTTGAATGCAGTGGACATATATTCTCCACCTCGATCTGAACGAAAATACCAATGCGGCGCCCAGTATGGGCTTCGCTACGAGCTTGGAACAGTTTATATTTATCAAAGACTCTGTTTTTGCATCATGTAGACGGTAACCCAGGAGGAGTGATCGTCCGTGAAAGTCACAAAGTAGCGTGCTCCTCCAACTGAAGAAACCTCCATGGGTCCACAACGTCACTGTGAACAAGATCTAATATCGCTTCAGCTCTACCACTCGTACGTTTCTTCGGCACTGCAGAACGATGAGCCTTTCCATGAACGCATGATGTGCATACTTCAGATGCACTCGAGCCACTGATCTGCACGCCGTCTACAACATTGTTCCGTACCATGGATGCAATGCCCTCTTTGCTTACATGAGCCATTCTCTCGTGCCATGTGAGAGTGTGGTGACTTTCGCAGAGTACAAGGTATCATTCGGTATCTTCTGGACTATTTCGATGGCATAAAGAAGGCTATCGCACAGCATTTTTCCAGTTGCCACAACTTTCCCATTCTTTGTCATCTGCATAGATTTGTTCTCAAATACAGTTTTGATCCCTTCTATGTCCGCTTTGCCTACAGAAATGAGAGAGTATTCGAAAGTAGGAACGTGACAACATCTCGCAGAATGCACCGCTTTCGACAACCATCCACTAGTAGGGTCAGCTCCACGTCACCTCGCCCAGCAATCCTAGCCCGGGCTTTAGTTCCCATTTCGACTGAAGCTGCAGAGAATTCGGTATAACTCGTGAAAACACTCCTATCGTATGTCATATGGGAAGTACATGCCGAATCTGCGTACCAGGAGGAAGTTCCGGCCGAAACCGGCCTGTTTAATTCGTGACATTAGGCAAACGATTTCACTCTCATCTATGCTGTCCTCACTATCAGCTGGAGGATGGGAATAAGTCGAATCAAATACATTTGCACCTACGAACGCCTGCTGATCTTTTCTCGGGCGATTCTTTTCGTTTCGATGACTATTAGATGCTCTGCCGCTACGAGACCCAGGTGCGCGATAGCCCCTCGGCGCTTCCGGGCGCTTACCGTTCACATCTTTGCCCCAGCATCTGTCAGCGTATGACCGGAATGACCGCAGTTCGTACAGTGCAGCTGTCTAGCATTACCTCCGTAGTCATTCGGACGGGCACTGGATATGAGCGCCGCATTGGATTTTGTACCTTTTGACTCTCTCATTTGAGCACGCTCCTCTTCCTGCAACAACCGGCTCTTCACAAATTCCAAAGTAAACACCCTGTCCTCATTTCCGAGCGCATCCAAGGCAACGATGAGATTGTCGAACCGAGGTGGCAATCCATTAAGCAGCCATGGCTATCTCTTTGTCATCAATAGTCACATCCATGGATTTCAGGGTCGCTGCTAGCTGCGTCACACGGTTAACATACTGCAAAACTCTCTCGTTACCGTCCATAGCCGCGGTGTAAAAGCGGCGTCGAGCCGCAAGCTTATTGAGGAGTGTGTGCCTTTCAAACGTGTTGAGAATAATAGTCCACATCTCCTTTGCAGTTGCCGCAGCGCGCACATGCTCAAGGTGCTCATCAGAAAGGGACAACCCGATGAGCGCCCGTGCTTTGCGGTCGGCCCGAGTCCATGATTTGAAAGCCCCGTCATCGGATTCAGGCGGGTCATCCACAATGTAGTCATCAAGCTCCCGGAGGGCGAGAAGAAGCTGCACCTTCTGCTTCCAAACATGGAAATTATTGTTGGTGAGCTTTTCAATTCGAACTCCGCCTCCGCGATCGTCCATGACTACGTTCTTATCCAAGACCCTTTGTATCTGAAACCTCTATTACCACGTATGCAGTGAGTATGCAAAGTCCTCTGTTCAGGTATCCCAAGCCGGCGACCGATAGTCGCTTGTCACGGCAAGCCTTTCCCTATAAGAAGTTTGCAGCGTTTACTCAAAGACACGTGGTGTTAATTTCCAACTCTTTACCTCTTTAGTTTTCCTCCTCTTTACCTCTTACCACCTCTTTATTTGTGCCTTAGGGCGCTACCCCTGTATATCGGCCAGTGCTGGTCTTTCAACTTTGAGCGCATCCGTGTGCCACGAGTAAGCACAGCAACTTTTACCTGTAGACGGCCAGGAATTTTCAGCCACTACCCGAAAGGTCCCCGCAGCAAAGGGCGTCTTACCACAATCACAGTCTTTCCGTACTAACTCAGGCGCGTTTCCTTCCGGACTGTGTTGCTTGACTTCCGTCGTACTCGTGTGAAAGCACTCAAGGTCACCAATGAGCCTCGTCCTTCCGTGCACAGCACGTATCTATACCTCAACAGAAGTATAGCCAGCAGGTACCAAAATACAAGTGCAGAACACTAGTACCCGGTATGCTACCAGAGTAAGGAATTAGAAGACAGTCGTTCCCTCTCCGACCACGGGCGATGGTGTTTCGCGTACGTATCGATCGTTCAAGCGAGGAGCGTCTCTGTCCCGCCGGCGCGCAAAAGGGCCACTGCAACGGACCGACTCGGCTGGTACACCGTGATTCCCACCGGGAATCGGGTTCAGTCTTACGACTTCTGATAACTCGCGTTATCAACCGCGTGGGTTTGTATGGTACGGTCCGTCCAACTCGCGTTACACAAAGGCACTGTTCTCAAAAGAGTACAGCCGGTGAGAGGATCACAAAACCGATTGCCAGGACCACGATTCGGCAAGAGATTCGGACAAACTTGGGCGGACCCCCGGCACTCTGTCTTCTTCTTTTCCGTTGCCGTGAAGGCTTTCCAAGAGTGCAAGGGGTATCAACAACCAGGCCTAGATTCCTCCTCAAACAACAGAGCCAATACTTCCAAACAATAAACTCGAGCTGATGAATTGTCGAATGACCACGACCACCACAAAAGAGACAGAAAACCAAACCAACAAACAATGACCAGCAATGAAACCACAAAGCACTCAGGATCCTCACACAGAGTGCTTGACAACACAAAAAGGTCTCAACAGCAGTAAAGCACAAGCAATGAATGCTCTAGTCTAACACACAATAATAACACAAAAACACTCAGGATCCACACACAGAGTGCTTGACAGCCTTGAATTGGTTCTCACAAACAAAAGATTCCAACAACACACAATGATAACCACAAAAAAAACTCAGGATCCACACACAGAGTGCTTGACAGCCTTGAATTGGTTCTCACAAACAAAAGATTCCAACAACACACAATGATAACCACAAAAAACTCAGGATCCACACACAGAGTGCTTGACAATCACCAACGGGTCCCAACAACGACAAGAACCAACAATAACCAAAAACCAACAAATGACAACACCAACAGCACCAACAACACAGAAAAAGCAATTACCTCAACGTCACCGTCAACGGTTGAGGGACGGATCAAGCGGAAAGAGCGGTAGCGTGGGCTGGGCCCATAACCTGATAGAAGAAACAGGGGATGGTGAGGGATGAGGAGAGAGAATGAAAAGGAATGTAGGGAAGGAGTGCAGGTGGAGAAAGGAAACAGAAAGGAGATAGAACGGCAAGGGTGAGGTTGTTGTTGAAATCAAAGGCAAGTCCGTACCTCTTCTTTACTTGGATGAGCTATTAGACTACAGCTATATACTGTTTGCCGGTACTCACTTCGGCTTTGTGAAAGCAAAAATGAAAGTAGCAAAATCTACATTTGCAGTACTATCTTTGTTGATCCAATAGCCTACCCAAGCCGAGATGCGTTCATGCTAGCCATGCACGTTCTGTTTCGTAAACATATAATAAACCAGTCAACCCGTGAATTATGCCTTACGTACCCCGCCTATGCAGCTGTAATCTCTCGCCCTGTAACAAAACTCAAAGGCGGGAACTCAATATGTCATGAGAGTAGAAAACAATTTTCGGCGGGCTTGTCTCACTTTGCTACGTAACAGTACGTAAATCTCATGCAGGCCGTTCAACGTGAATTAAGCCTTACGTGCCATGCGTGCAATACTGTAGAAGCAACGTGGCTGCATCAACATACTTTGGCTGCATACTTGTGCAAGAGTGATTTGCACGCAGCCAGTATAATGAGTATAGTGTAAGCCGTACGCAGCCAGTCCAGGCAACTATAGGATAAATATAGAAACCACTGTTTACTTGTACACGTGCGACACCTATAATAATGTACACGTACGACAGAGAGGAGACAGTACACGTATGCCACCTAGGAGACAGTACACGTATGCCACCTAGGAGACAGTACACGTGCCACCTAGGAGACAGTGTATGCCACACTGTGTACAGTATTTTGAGCCTAGAAGAGAGACAACCCATCAACCAACCATAACATGCCAAGTGTCAGAATGCTCCACAATGACCAGCTCAGATATCGCCACTTGTAGCGATGTGAGTGGTATGGAGGCGTATCTAGCAGCCAATCAGAGGGCAGAAAACCAAGTGGTTTGAAAAATGGCAAAATGCGCCGTGATTTTGAGTTGGCCGAAAATGGGTTTTCGTCCCAGGCAATTCTCGGTTTGGCCCATTTTACACGTGTCATAGGTGTGCACACAGAGGAAGGGTGCAGCTCGCATTTTCATGCTACAGGTGTACACGTGTCCAGGTGGCAACTAAAAACCATGGATCCCATGCATTCTATCACTTTTTCAACACTCCCCTCGATCACATTGGTTTTTCTTTTAGATTAGTTTATGCTCCCCGTTCCTACCCATTACAATCATTCTAACAAGTTTTGTCATCTGAACTCGCCCTAGTGGTTTCGTCAAGGCGTCAGCAACATTTTCACCTGTTGGCACGTACACCAAATCCACCTCTTTACACACAACTGCATCTCTTACAAAGTGGTATGCAATATCAAGGTGCTTGTTGCGTCTGTTGGTGCTTTCGTTTCGAGCGAGCTCCATAGCCCCCTGGTTATCGCTGTATATTGTAGTAGCATGATCAATTCCAAGTGCTTTCACGCCCAGCGATGTCCAGGTTTCAAGGATATCCCGAACGACACGTCTCAGCCACATTGCCTCTTTACTTGCTGCAGTTAACGAAATGTATTCTGCCTGACATGACGAAGCTGCGACAACCGTTTGCTTTCGCGAGCACCAACTTACCCCACTTCCAGCCATACGAAACACGAAACCACTCGTCGATTTGCGATCGGACACATCTCCGGCCCAATCCGAGTCACAATATGCAGACAAGCCTAGCTCAGCATTCCCTTGGAACACAAGACCTAAATCTCTGGTCCCAGCAAGATACCTTAACACTCTTTTTACTGCTAACCAATGCTTCTCTCTTGGTTCCTCGCAAAAACGTGCAAGTTTACCCACCGCATAAGATATATCAGGTCGTGTTCCAACAGACAAATACATGAGAGCTCCAATAGCGCTCCTGTATGGAGCATCTGTCCGAGCATCATTACCCGTATATCCCGACCGATCCACGTTTAACTCGTCAGTATTAATATTCATAGGAGTTGGAACAAGTCTACAATTCTGCATTCCAAATCGCTCTAGAACGCTGTCTACAAACCGTGGCTGGATAAACACAAGGAGCGTTCGGATCGCCGGCGAGAAATTTCAAGGCCAACAACCATTTTCGCCTCTCCCAAATCTTTCATTTCAAAACGGCGGTTCAGCTCCCCTTCATCCATGCAATAGCCTCCACGTTGTTTCCTGCAAGCAGCAAGTCATCAACATACAGGAGGATAATCATGATTGAGTCGGAGGTTGGGTCAAATTTTACATAGACACAGGGATCATTAGTGCTACTTTTGAACTTGAGCCCATCAACAAGAAAATCATCGATTTTCTGGTGCCACCGCCTATGTGCCTGTTTCAAACCACACAAGGCCTTCAGAAACTTGCAGACATGATTCGGTTTCGAGGTGTCTTTAAACCCATCCGGCTGCTCCATGTACACGTTCTCTTCCACATCACCGTTCAGAAATGCCGTCGAAACGTCCATTTGATGCAGCTCCAGATCCTGATGCGCAACAAGTGCCAAAGCACCCGAATTGACGTGAGCTTCACGACAGGGGCGTACGTTCATTATAATCTACCCCTTTGACCTGTTGGAATCCACGAGCGACAAGACGCGCCTTCGATTTTCGAGAAAAGCCACCGTTGGAGTCCTGGGCATCTTTTATTGCACACACCCATTTTGGAGTCAGAATATTTGAGGCCTCCAAACGTGGGACTAACTTCCATGTTTTGTTCCGAATGATCGAGTCTCGCTCGGACTCGATAGCGGACTTCCAAAAGTCTGCGTCCGGACCTGTGGCCGCGTGTCGGTACGAGATGTTGACAACATTTGTGACGAGAGCCGTGTCATTAGGTGTCAAGGATATATTGGATCTCCACCAAGCATTTGGGGCCTTTCGAATCCTCTCATATCTCCTTGAAGCTACAGACACATAAGGGAGCTCAGCGCTTTCACTATGTGTACCAACGTTTTCGGCGACCGTCGGGTCGTTTCCAGCATTAGGCCTGGTCATCGCTTTGTCCCTGAATATCTTGTCTGAAGCTGTAGCCATCTCGGCTGTGTCCAGTGTAGGAAGCTGACTTGATTGTCCTGTTCAACGCCAACCCCTACAAGATCCTCATCAGAGCTAATTGCAAGACGCTCATCTGATTCGTTTTCATTTATTTCGGAGTTGCAGGTTTCGCTCTCACTGAATCTGACATCTCTGGAAACAACTACCTTGTGTAATTCAGGATCCCACAGTTTGTAAGCTTTGCTGGCTTCCGCATATCCAAGCATAATTGCTTCCCGTGCTCGGTAGTCGAGCTTACTCAACTGGCTTGCCGGGATGGTGTACCAACATTTACTTCCGAACGTACGAAGGTGCGACAAATTGGGCTTGCGCCCGTACCAGATATGATGGGGTCGTGTGGCTTGGAAGTGCGCGAGTTGTAACTCTGTTTCGAATGTATACAGCAGTCGCCAGAGCTTCGGCCCAGAACTGTTTTGGCAGACTCTTTGCATGTAGCATTGACCGAACCAGATCCATCAGAGTTCGGTTCAGCCGCTCAGAAACACCTTCTGTTCAGGTGACTCCACTGCACTAAGCTCATGTTTTGTTCCGCACGCAGCAAGATAGTCCTTGAATGCAGTGGACATATTTCTCCACCTCGATCTGAACGAAAATACCAATGCGCCCAGTATGGGCTTCGCTACGAGCTTGGAACAGTTTATATTTATCAAAGAAACCTCTGTTTTCGCTGCATCATGTAGACGGTAACCCAGGAGGAGTGATCGTCCGTGAAAGTCACAAAGTAGCGTGCTCCTCCAACTGAAGAAACCTCCATGGGTCCACAACGTCACTGTGAACAAGATCTAATATCGCTTCAGCTCTACCACTCGTACGTTTCTTCGGCACTGCAGAACGATGAGCCTTTCCATGAACGCATGATGTGCATACTTCAGATGCACTCGAGCCACTGATCTGCACGCCGTCTACAACATTGTTCCGTACCATGGATGCAATGCCCTCTTTGCTTACATGAGCCATTCTCTCGTGCCATGTTGAGAGTGTGGTGACTTTCGCAGAGTACAAGGTATCATTCGGTATCTTCTGGACTATGTGGCATAAAGAAGGCTATCGCACAGCATTTTTCCAGTTGCCACAACTTTCCCATTCTTTGTCATCTGCATAGATTTGTTCTCAAATACAGTTTTGATCCCTTCTATGTCCGCTTTGCCTACAGAAATGAGAGAGTATTCGAAAGTAGGAACGTGAACAACATCTCGCAGAATGCACCGCTTTCGACAACCATCCACTAGTAGGGTCAGCTCCACGTCACCTCGCCCAGCAATCCTAGCCCGGGCTTTAGTTCCCATTTCGACTGAAGCTGCAGAGAATTCGGTATAACTCGTGAAAACACTCCTATCGTATGTCATATGGGAAGTACATGCCGAATCTGCGTACCAGGAGGAAGTTCCGGCCGAAACCGGCCTGTTTAATTCGTGACATTAGGCAAACGATTTCACTCTCATCTATGCTGTCCTCACTATCAGCTGGAGGATGGAATAAGTCGAATCAAATACATTTGCACCTACGAACGCCTGCTGATCTCTTTCTCGGGCGATTCTTTCGTTTCGATGACTATTAGATGCTCTGCCGCTACGAGACCCAGGTGCGCGATAGCCCCTCGGCGCTTCCGGGCGCTTACCGTTCACATCTTTGCCCCAGCATCTGTCAGCCGTATGACCGGAATGACCGCAGTTCGTACAGTGCAGCTGTCTAGCATTACCTCCGTAGTCATTCGGACGGGCACTGGATATGAGCGCCGCATTGGATTTTGTACCTTTTGACTCTCTCATTTGAGCACGCTCCTCTTCCTGCAACAACCGGCTCTTCACAAATTCCAAAGTAAACACCCTGTCCTCATTTCCGAGCGCATCCAAGGCAACGATGAGATTGTCGAACCGGGTGGCAATCCATTAAGCACAGCCATGGCTATCTCTTTGTCATCAATAGTCACATCCATGGATTTCAGGGTCGCTGCTAGCTGCGTCACACGGTTAACATACTGCAAAACTCTCTCGTTACCGTCCATAGCCGCGGTGTAAAAGCGGCGTCGAGCTGCAAGCTTATTAAGGAGTGTGTGCCTTTCAAACGTGTTGAGAATAATAGTCCACATCTCCTTTGCAGTTGCCGCAGCGCGCACATGCTCAAGGTGCTCATCAGAAAGGGACAACCCGATGAGCGCCCGTGCTTTGCGGTCGGCCCGAGTCCATGATTTGAAAGCCCCGTCATCGGATTCTTCAGGCGGGTCATCCACAATGTAGTCATCAAGCTCCCGGAGGGCGAGAAGAAGCTGCACCTTCTGCTTCCAAACATGGAAATTATTGTTGGTGAGCTTTTCAATTCGAACTCCGCCTCCGCGATCGTCCTTGACTACGTTCTTATCCAAGACCCTTTGTATCTGAAACCTCTATTACCACGTATGCAGTGAGTATGCAAAGTCCTCTGTTCAGGTATCCCAAGCCGGCGACCGATAGTCGCTTGTCACGGCAAGCCTTTCCTATAAGAAGTTTGCAGCGTTTACTCAAAGACACGTGGTGTTAATTTCCAACTCTTTACCTCTTTAGTTTTCCTCCTCTTTACCTCTTACCACCTCTTTATTTGTGCCTTAGGGCGCTACCCCTGTATATCGGCCAGTGCTGGTCTTTCAACTTTGAGAGCGATCCGTGTGCCACGAGTAAGCACAGCAACTTTTACCTGTAGACGGCCAGGAATTTTCAGCCACTACCCGAAAGGTCCCCGCAGCAAAGGCGTCTTACCACAATCACAGTCTTTCCGTACTAACTCAGGCGCGTTTCCTTCCGGACTGTGTTGCTTGACTTCCGTCGTACTCGTGTGAAAGCACTCAAGGTCACCAATGAGCCTCGTCCTTCCGTGCACAGCACGTATCTATACCTCAACAGAAGTATAGCCAGCAGGTACCAAAATACAAGTGCAGAACACTAGTACCCGGTATGCTACCAGAGTAAGGAATTAGAAGACAGTCGTTCCCTCTCCGACCACGGGCGATGGTGTTTCGCGTACGTATCGATCGTTCAAGCGAGGAGCGTCTCTGTCCCGCCGGCGCGCAAAAGGGCCACTGCAACGGACCGACTCGGCTGGTACACCGTGATTCCCACCGGGAATCGGGTTCAGTCTTACGACTTCTGATAACTCGCGTTATCAACCGCGTGGTTTGTATGGTACGGTCCGTCCAACTCGCGTTACACAAAGGCACTGTTCTCAAAAGAGTACAGCCGGTGAGAGGATCACAAAACCGATTGCCAGACCACGATTCGGCAAGGATTCGGACAAACTTGGGCGGACCCCCGGCACTCTGTCTTTTTCTTTTCCGTTGCCGTGAAGGCTTTCCAAGAGTGCAAGGGGTATCAACAACCAGGCCTAGATTCCTCCTCAAACAACAGAGCCAATACTTCCAAACAATAAACTCGAGCTGATGAATTGTCGAATGACCACGACCACCACAAAAGAGACAGAAAACCAACCAACAAACAATGACCGCAATGAAACCACAAAGCACTCAGGATCCTCACACAGAGTGCTTGACAACACAAAGTCTCAACAGCAGTAGACACAGCAATGAATGCTCTAGTCTAACACACAATAATAACACAAAACACTCAGGATCCACACACAGAGTGCTTGTCAGCCTGAAATTGGTTCTCACAAACAAAAGATTCCAACAACACAATGATAACCACAAAAAACTCAGGATCCACACACAGAGTGCTTGACAGCCTTAGAATTGGTTCTCACAAACAAAAGATTCCACAACACACAATGATAACCACAAAAAACTCAGGATCCACACACAGAGTGCTTGACAATCACCAAACGGGTCCCAACAACGACAAGAACCAAACAACAATAACCAAAAACCAACAAATGACAACACCAACAGCACCAACAACACAGAAAAAGCAATTACCTCAACGTCAACGTCAACAATTGAGGGACGGATCAAGCGGAAAGAGCGTAGCGTGGGCTGGGCCCATAACCTGATAGAAGAAACAGGGGATGGTGAGGGATGAGGAGAGAGAATGAAAAGGAATGTAGGGAAGGAGTGCAGGTGGAGAAAGGAAACAGAAAGGAGATAGAACGGCAAGGGTGAGGTTGTTGTTGAAATCAAAGGCAAGTCCGTACCTCTTCTTTACTTGGATGAGCTATTAGACTACAGCTATATACTGTTTGCCGGTACTCACTTCGGCTTTGTGAAAGCAAAAATGAAAGTAGCAAAATCTACATTTGCAGTACTATCTTTGTTGATCCAATAGCCTACCCAAGCCGAGATGCGTTCATGCTAGCCATGCACGTTCTGTTTCGTAAACATATAATAAACCAGTCAACCCGTGAATTATGCCTTACGTACCCCGCCTATGCAGCTGTAATCTCTCGCCCTGTAACAAAACTCAAAGGCGGGAACTCAATATGTCATGAGAGTAGAAAACAATTTTCGGCGGGCTTGTCTCACTTTGCTACGTAACAGTACGTAAATCTCATGCAGGCCGTTCAACGTGAATTAAGCCTTACGTGCCATGCGTGCAATACTGTAGAAGCAACGTGGCTGCATCAACATACTTTGGCTGCATACTTGTGCAAGAGTGATTTGCACGCAGCCAGTATAATGAGTATAGTGTAAGCCGTACGCAGCCAGTCCAGGCAACTATAGGATAAATATAGAAACCACTGTTTACTTGTACACGTGCGACACCTATAATAATGTACACGTACGACAGAGAGGAGACAGTACACGTATGCCACCTAGGAGACAGTACACGTATGCCACCTAGGAGACAGTACACGTATGCCACCTAGGAGACAGTACACGTATGCCACACTGTGTACAGTATTTTGAGCCTAGAAGAGAGACAACCCATCAACCAACCATAACATGCCAAGTGTCAGAATGCTCCACAATGACCAGCTCAGATATCGCCACTTGTAGCGATGTGAGTGGTATGGAGGCGTATCTAGCAGCCAATAAGAGGGCAGAATACCTAGTGCTTTGAAAAATGGCAAAATGCGCCGTGATTTTGAGTTGGGCGAAAATGGGTTTTCGTCCCAGGCAATTCTCGGTTTGGCCCATTTTACACGTGTCATAGGTGTGCACACAGAGGAAGGGTGCAGCTCGCATTTTCATGCTACAGGTGTACACGTGTCCAGGTGGCAACTAAAAACCATGGGATCCCATGCATTCTATCACTTTTTCAACACTCCCCCTCGATCACATTGGTTTTTCTTTTAGATTAGTTTATGCTCCCCGTTCCTACCCATTACAATCATTCTAACAAGTTTTGTCATCTGAACTCGCCCTAGTGGTTTCGTCAAGGCGTCAGCAACATTTTCACCTGTTGGCACGTACACCAAATCCACCTCTTTACACACAACTGCATCTCTTACAAAGTGGTATGCAATATCAAGGTGCTTGTTGCGTCTTGCTTTCGTTCGATAGCCCCCTGGTTATCGCTGTATATTGTAGTAGCATGATCAATTCCAAGTGCTTTCACGCCCAGCGATGTCCAGGTTTCAAGGATATCCCGAACGACACGTCTCAGCCACATTGCCTCTTTACTTGCTGCAGTTAACGAAATGTATTCTGCCTGACATGACGAAGCTGCGACAACCGTTTGCTTTCGCGAGCACCAACTTACCCCACTTCCAGCCATACGAAACACGAAACCACTCGTCGATTTGCGATCGGACACATCAATCCGAGTCACAATATGCAGACAAGCCTAGCTCAGCATTCCCTTGGAACACAAGACCTAAATCTCTGGTCCCAGCAAGATACCTTAACACTCTTTTTACTGCTAACCAATGCTTCTCTCTTGGTTCCTCGCAAAAACGTGCAAGTTTACCCACCGCATATATCATCGTGTTCCAACAGACAAATACATGAGAGCTCCAATAGCGCTCCTGTATGGAGCATCTGTCCGAGCATCATTACCCGTATATCCCGACCGATCCACGTTTAACTCGTCAGTATTAATATTCATAGGAGTTGGAACAAGTCTACAATTCTGCATTCCAAATCGCTCTAGAACGCTGTCTACAAACCGTGGCTGGGATAAACACAAGGAGCGTTCGGATCGCCGGCGAGAAATTTCAAGGCCAACAACCATTTTCGCCTCTCCCAAATCTTTCATTTCAAAACGGCGGTTCAGCTCCCCTTCATCCATGCAATAGCCTCCACCTGCAAGCAAAGTCATCAACATACAGAGGATAATCATGATTGAGTCGGAGGTTGGGTCAAATTTTACATAGACACAGGATCATTAGTGCTACTTTTGAACTTGAGCCCATCAACAAAAAAATCATCGATTTTCTGGTGCCACCGCCTATGTGCCTGTTTCAAACCACACAAGGCCTTCAGAAACTTGCAGACGTGATTCGGTTTCGAGGTGTCTTTAAACCCATCCGGCTGCTCCATGTACACGTTCTCTTCCACATCACCGTTCAGAAATGCCGTCGAAACGTCCATTTGATGCAGCTCCAGATCCTGATGCGCAACAAGTGCCAAAAGCACCCGAATTGACGTGAGCTTCACGACAGGGGCGTACGTTTCATTATAATCTACCCCTTTGACCTGTTGGAATCCACGAGCGACAAGACGCGCCTTCGATTTTCGAGAAAAGCCACCGTTGGAGTCCTGGGCATCTTTTATTGCAAACACCCATTTTGGAGTCAGAATATTTGAGGCCTCCAAACGTGGGACTAACTTCCATGTTTTGTTCCGAATGATCGAGTCTCGCTCGGACTCGATAGCGGACTTCCAAAAGTCTGCGTCCGGACCTGTCCGCGTGTCGGTACGAGATGTTGACAACATTTGTGACGAGAGCCGTGTCATTAGGTGTCAAGGATATATTGGATCTCCACCAAGCATTTGGGGCCTTTCGAATCCTCTCAGATCTCCTTGAAGCTACAGACACATCAGGGGCTCAGCGCTTTCACTATGTGTACCAACGTTTTCGGCGACCGTCGGGTCGTTTCCAGCATTAGCCTGGTCATCGCTTTGTCCCTGAATATCTTGTCTGAAGCTGTAGCCATCTCGGCTGTGTCCAGTGTAGGAAGCTGAACTTGATCATCCTGTTCAACGCCAACCCCTACAAGATCCTCATCAGAGCTAATTGCGAACGCTCATCTGATTTGTTTTCATTTATTTCGGAGTTGCAGGTTTCTCTCACTGAATCTGACATCTCTGGAAACAACTACCTTGTGTAATTCAGGATCCCACAGTTTGTAAGCTTTGCTGGCTTCCGCATATCCAAGCATAATTGCTTCCCGTGCTCGGTAGTCGAGCTTACTCAACTGGCTTGCCGGGATGGTGTACCAACATTTACTTCCGAACGTACGAAGGTGCGACAAATTGGGCTTCGCCCGTACCAGATATGATGCGGGGTCGTGTGGCTTGGAAGTGCGCGAGTTGTAACTCTGTTTCGAATGTATACAGCAGTCGCCAGAGCTTCGGCCCAGAACTGTTTGGCAGACTCTTTGCATGTAGCATTGACCGAACCAGATCCATCAGAGTTCGGTTCAGCCGCTCAGAAACCGTTCTGTTCAGGCGACTCCACTGCACTAAGCTCATGTTTTGTTCCGCACGCAGCAAGATAGTCCTTGAATGCAGTGGAACGTATATTCTCCACCTCGATCTGAACGAAAAATACCAATGCGACGCCCAGTATGGGCTTCGCTACGAGCTTGAACAGTTTATATTTATCAAAGAAATCTCTGTTTTTGCATCATGTAGACGGTAACCCAGGAGGAGTGATCGTCTTTGAAAGTCACAAAGTAGCGTGCTCCTCCAACTGAAGAAACCTCCATGGGTCCGCAACGTCACTGTGAACAAGATCTAATATCGCTTCAGCTCTACCACTCATACGTTTCTTCGGCACTGCAGACGATGAGCCTTTCCATGAACGCATGATGTGCATACTTCAGATGCACTCGAGCCACTGATCTGCACGCCGTCTACAACATTGTTCCGTACCATGGATGCAATGCCCTCTTTGCTTACATGAGCCATTCTCTCGTGCCATGTTGAGAGTGTGGTGACTTTCGCAGAGTACAAGGTATCATTCGGTATCTTCTGGACTATGTCGATGGCATAAAGAAGGCTATCGCACAGCATTTTTCCAGTTGCCACAACTTTCCCATTCTTTGTCATCTGCATAGATTTGTTCTCAAATACAGTTTTGATCCCTTCTATATCCGCTTTGCCTACAGAAATGAGAGAGTATTCGAAAGTAGGAACGTGAACAACATCTCGCAGAATGCACCGCTTTCGACAACCACCACCAGTAGGGTCAGCTCCACGTCACCTCGCCCAGCAATCCTAGCCCGGGCTTAGTTCCCATTTCGACTGAAGCTGCAGAGAATTCGGTATAACTCGTGAAAACACTCCTATCGTATGTCATATGGGAAGTACATGCCGAATCTGCGTACCAGGAGGAAGTTCCGGCCGAAACCGGCCTGTTTAATTCGTGACATTAGGCAAACGATTTCACTCTCATCTATGCTGTCTTCACTATCACTGGAGGATGGAATAAGTCGAATCAAATACATTTGCACCTACGAACGCCTGCTGATCTTTCTCGGGCGATTCTTTCGTTTCGATGACTATTAGATGCTCTGCCACTACGAGACCCAGGTGCACGATAGCCCCTCGGCGCTTCCGGGCGCTTACCGTTCACATCTTTGCCCCAGCATCTGTCAGTCGTATGACCGGAATGACCGCAGTTCGTACAGTGCAGCTGTCTAGCATTACCTCCGTAGTCATTCGGACGGGCACTGGATATGAGCGCCGCATTGGATTTTGTACCTTTTGACTCTCTCATTTGAGCACGCTCCTCTTCCTGCAACAACCGGCTCTTCACAAATTCCAAAGTAAAAACCCTGTACTCATTTCTGAGCGCATCCAAGGCAACGATGAGATTGTCGAACCGGGTGGCAATCCATTAAGCACAGCCATGGCTATCTCTTTGTCATCAATAGTCACATCCATGGATTTCAGGGTCGCTGCTAGCTGCGTCACACGGTTACATACTGCAAAACTCTCTCGTTACCGTCCATAGCCGCGGTGTAAAAGCGGCGTCGAGCCCAAGCTTATTGAGGAGTGTGTGCCTTTCAAACGTGTTGAGAATAATAGTCCACATCTCCTTTGCAGTTGCCGCAGCGCGCACATGCTCAAGGTGCTCATCAGAAAGGGACAACCGATGAGCGCCCGTGCTTTGCGGTCGGCCCGAGTCCATGATTTGAAAGCCCCGTCATCGGATTCTTCAGCGGGTCATCCACAATGTAGTCATCAAGCTCCCGGAGGGCGAGAAGAAGCTGCACCTTCTGCTTCCAAACATGGAAATTATTGTTGGTGAGCTTTTCAATTCGAACTCCGCCTCCGCGATCGTCCATGACTACGTTCTTATCCAAGACCCTTTGTCTGAAACCTCTATTACCACGTATGCAGTGAGTATGCAAAGTCCTCTGTTCAGGTATCCCAAGCCGGCGACCGATAGTCGCTTGTCACGGCAAGCCTTTCCTATAAGAAGTTTGCAGCGTTTACTCAAAGACACGTGGTGTTTTCCAACTCTTTACCTCTTTAGTTTTCCTCCTCTTTACCTCTTACCACCTCTTTATTTGTGCCTTAGGGCGCTACCCCTGTATATCGGCCAGTGCTGGTCTTTCAACTTTGAGAGCGATCCGTGTGCCACGAGTAAGCACAGCAACTTTTACCTGTAGACGGCCAGGAATTTTCAGCCACTACCCGAAAGGTCCCCGCAGCAAAGGGCGTCTTACCACAATCACAGTCTTTCCGTACTAACTCAGGCGCGTTTCCTTCCGGACTGTGTTGCTTGACTTCCGTCGTACTCGTGTGAAAGCACTCAAGGTCACCAATGAGCCTCGTCCTTCCGTGCACAGCACGTATCTATACCTCAACAGAAGTATAGCCAGCAGGTACCAAAATACAAGTGCAGAACACTAGTACCCGGTATGCTACCAGAGTAAGGAATTAGAAGACAGTCGTTCCCTCTCCGACCACGGGCGATGGTGTTTCGCGTACGTATCGATCGTTCAAGCGAGGAGCGTCTCTGTCCCGCCGGCGCGCAAAAGGGCCACTGCAACGGACCGACTCGGCTGGTACACCGTGATTCCCACCGGAAATCGGGTTCAGTCTTACGACTTCTGATAACTCGCGTTATCAACCGCGCTGGGTTTGTATGGTACGGTCCGTCCAACTCGCGTTACACAAAGGCACTGTTCTCAAAAGAGTACAGCCGGTGAGAGGATCACAAAACCGATTGCCAGACCACGATTCGGCAAGCGATTCGGACAAACTTGGGCGGACCCCCGGCACTCTGTCTTTTCTTTTCCGTTGCCGTGAAGGCTTTCCAAGAGTGCAAGGGGTATCAACAACCAGGCCTAGATTCCTCCTAAACAACAGAGCCATACTTCCAAACAATAACTCGAGCTGATGAATTGTCGAATGACCACGACCACCCCAAAAATTGACAGAAAACCAAACCAAGAAACAATGACCAACGCAATGAAACCACAAAGCACTCAGGATCCTCACACAGAGTGCTTGACAACACAAAAAGGTCTCAACAGCAGTAGAGCACAGCAATGAATGCTCTAGTCTAACACACAATAATAACACAAAAACACTCAGGATCCACACACAGAGTGCTTGACAGCCTTGAATTGGTTCTCACAAACAAAAGATTCCAACAACACACAATGATAACCACAAAAACACTCAGGATCCACACACAGAGTGCTTGACAATCACCAAACGGGTCCCAACAACGACAAGAACCAAACAACAATAACCAAAAGCAACAAATGACAACACCAACAGCACCAACAACACAGAAAAGCAATTACCTCAACGTCAACGTCAACGGTTGAGGGACGGATCAAGCGGAAAGAGCGGTAGCGTGGGCTGGGCCCATAACCTGATAGAAGAAACAGGGGATGGTGAGGGATGAGGAGAGAGAATGAAAAGGAATGTAGGGAAGGAGTGCAGGTGGAGAAAGGAAACAGAAAGGAGATAGAACGGCAAGGGTGAGGTTGGTGTTGAAATCAAAGGCAAGTCCGTACCTCTTCTTTACTTGGATGAGCTATTAGACTACAACTATATACTGTTTGCCGGTACTCACTTCGGCTTTGTGAAAGCAAAATGGAAGTAGCAAAATCTACATTTGCAGTACTATCTTTGTTGATCCTATAGCCTACCCAAGCCAAGATGCCTCAGAATCCCTCATTTGCATGCGCGGGAAATTCATAATTACCAATATTCAAAACGTGAGTAACATTACGTTCATGCTAGCCATGCACGTTCTGTTACGTAAACATATAATAAAACAGTCAACCCGTGAATTATGCCTTACGTACCCCGCCTATGCAACTGTAATCTCTCGCCCGGTAACAAAACCCAAAGGCGGGAACTTAATATATTATGAGAGTAGAAAACAATTTTCGGCGGGCTTGTCTCACTTTGCTACGTAACAGTATCCATTTGTTTGTTTGAAGCGACGTATTTGGCCTTTGCTTTAATTTAGAGTTTCGTGTGCTGTGTTCTTATAAAGGTGGGCTTGCCACTGCAAGAGACTATCGGTCCCCGGCTTGAGAATCATCGAACAGAACATTAGCACCTCTACTGCAATGAATAGCGAAGAAGATCAAGGAGGAGGGTATATGAAGATTGAAAAGCTCACGGATACCAATTTTACGTGTGGAAACAGAAGGTTCAGCTCCCGCTCGCCCTTCGCGATGTGGAACAGTACACTTCTGATGACAGTGTCCCTGAAGATGAACAATCTTCCACTTACAAGACTTGGAAGCAAGGGGATCGAAAGGCCCGGGCCATCATCGGCCTGTCACTGTCTGATGATCACTTGGATCATGTAAGAGATGCTGTCACAGCTAAAGAGATGTGAGACGCCATCTTGGAAGTTTTTGAGCACCACACATTACTGAATAGAATGGCGGCCCGGAGAGACTTCTACACGGTCACCGTGCTAGAAAATGAGAAATTTTCCATACATAGGACGTGTACGACATCTAGCAGCTCGCCTAAAGTCAATGGGAGTCATTATTGATGACAAGAAAATGGCTATGGTAGTATTCAATGGTCTTCCGCAGAGGTTTCAAAATCTCATTGTAGCGCTTGACGCCCTTGGATCCGAGGATAACACGTTTGGAGTAGAATATGTAAAACGTCGCCTGCTCCAAGAGGAGCAACGTGCATCGATGAAGCTTGCTAGAAGGTAGACTCAGCCAAGTGCTGCCCTTATTGGGCAGATCCATGAGTCAAGGCGTCTTTCGACGTTGACATGCACCAACTGTGGTCACAATGGACACTCCGCTGCCCGCTGCTGGGGAAATGACATCAACGGAAGGCGACCGCCGCCATCTGACCGTTTCCTACGTAGACAGTCACAGAAGCCTACAGCGATGATTGCTCAAGAGAAATGTGATCCGGAAATTAATGAAGTCGAGTACATCTGTGAAGAAGAGTGACTGCATCGTGGCTACTGCTACAAGTCGAGGAGAGCTGTATGTGCTTGACACATGTAACGATGTTCATTCGGCGCACAAAGCCTCCTTAAAGACATGGCATGAAAGATTAGCCCACATTCACACTCAAGGAATATTGTCCATGGCTCGTAAGAACGTGGTAAGAGGACTTTGACTCTCCTCTCCAGATATAACAAGAAAGGCTAGCTCATCTTCTGACTGTGAATCTGTGAAATGTGATGCGTGTGTGTTTGGAGAAGCAACACGTGCTTTGATTCCCAAAAAGCGCTCTGGAGATAAGGCAAAAAATTTGCTAGACTTGGTCCATTCGGACGTCTGCGGCCCACTCCAAGTACAGTCAGTAGGTGGTGCTAGATATTTTGTCACTTCTATCGATGACAACTCAAACTGGAGTGTCGTCTATCCGATGAAGAGTAAAGATTAAAACGTTCCATTTCAATCAAAAGTTTACCGAGTATGCCTTCACACACACTGGTCAACGCGTGAAATTGCTTCGATCTGATCGTGGTGGAGAGTATCTTTCTTCAGAGTGTTCAAAAAGTGATACAATGAACGCGGTCCCCACGGTTTTTAGTTGACACGTGGACACGTGGACACTTGTAACATGAAAATGCGAGTTGCACCCTTCTTCTGTGTGCACACCTATGACACGTGTAAAATGGGCCAAACCGAGAATTGCCTGGGACGAAAACCCATTTTCGCCCAACTCAAAATCACGGCGCATTTTGTCATTTTTCAAACCACTTGGTATTCTGCTCTCTGATTGGCTGCTAGATACGCCTCCATACTACTCATATCGCTACAAGTGGCGATATCTGAGCTGGTCATTGTGGAGCATTCTGACACTTGGCATGTTATGGTTGGTTGATGGGTTGTCTCTATTCTAGGCTCAAAATACTGTACACAGTGTGTCATACGTGTACTGTATCCTAGGTGGCATACGTGTACTGTCTCTTCTCTGTCGTACGGTTACATTATTATTGGTGTCGTACGTGTACAGGTAAACAGTGGTTTCTATATTTATCCTATAGTTGCCTGGACTGGCTGCGTACGGCTTACACTATACTCATTACACTGGCTGCGTGCAAATCACTCTTGCACAAGTATGCAGCCAAAGTATGTTGATGCAGCCACGTTGCTTCAACAGTATTGCACGTATGGCACGTAAGGCTTAATTCACGTTGAACGGCCTGCATGAGATTTACGAACTGTTACGTAGCAAAGTGAGACAAGCCCGCCGAAAATTGTTTTCTACTCCCATGATATATTAAGTTCCCGCCTTTGGGTTTTGTTACCGGGCGAGAGATTACAGTTGCATAGGCGGGGTACGTAAGGCATAATTCACGGGTTGACTGTTTTATTATATGTTTACGTAACAGAACGTGCATGGCTAGCATGAACGTAATGTTACTCACGTTTTGAATATTGGTAATTATGAATTTCCCGCGCATGCAAATGAGGGATTATAAGGCATCTTGGCTTGGGTATGCTATAGGATCACTAAAGATAGTACTGCAAATGTAGATTTTGCTACTTCCATTTTGCTTTCACAAAGCCGAAGTGAGTACCGGCAAACAGTATAAAGTTGTAGTCTAATAGCTCATCCAAGTAAAGAAGAGGTACGGACTTGCCTTTGATTTCAACACCAACCTCACCCTTGCCGTTCTATCTCCTTTCTGTTTCCTTTCCCAACCTGCACTCCTTCCCTACATTCCTTTTCATTCTCTCTCCTCATCCCTCACCATCCCCTTTTTCTTCTATCAGGTTATGGGCCCAGCCCACGCTACCGCTTGTTCCGCTTGATCCGTCCCTCAACCGTTGACGTTGACGTTTTGGTAAGTGCTTTCTCTGTGTTGTTTGTGCTGTTGGTGTTGTCACGTGTTGCTTCTCGGTTATTGTTGTTGGGTTCTTTGCGTTGTTGGGACCCATTGGGTGATTGTCAAGCACTCTGTGTGTGGATCCTGAGTGTTTTTGTGGTTATTATTGTGTGTTAGACTAGAGCATTCATTGCTTGTGCTCTACTGCTGTTGAGAACACTTTTGTGTTGTCAAGCTCTCTGTGTGAGGATCCTGAGTGCTTTGCGGAGTCATTGATCTGGTCATTGTTTGTTGGTTTGGTTTTATCTCTTTTTTGTGGTGGTCGTGGTCATTCGGCAAATTGTCAACTCGAGTTTATTGTTTGGAAATATTGGCCTTGTTGTTTGAGGAGGAATCTAGGCCTGGTTGCTGATACCCCTTGAACGCTTGGAAAGCCTTCACGGCAACGGAAAAGAAGAAGACAGAGTGACGGGGGTCCGCCCAAGTTGGTCCGATTCTTTTGCCGAATCGTGGTCTTGGCAATCGGTTTTGTGATCCTCTCACCGGCTGTACTCTTTTGAGAACAGTGCCTTTGCGTAACACGAGTTGGACGGACCGTACCATACAAACCCACGCGGTTGATAACGCGAGTTATCAGAAGTCGTAAGACTGAACCCGATTCCCGGTGGGAATCACGGTGTAACACCCGAGCCGGTCCGTTGCAGTGGCTCATTTGCTCGCCGGCGGCACAGAGACGCTCCTCGCTTGAACGATCGATACGTACCCGAAACACCATCGCCCGTGGTCGGAGAGGGAACTACTGTCTTCTAATTCCTTACTCTGGTAGTATACCGGGTACTAGTGTTCTGCACTTGTATTTTGGTACCTGCTGGCTATACTTCTGTTGACGTATAGATAAGTGTTGTGCACGGAAGGACGAGGCTCATTGGTGATCTTGAGTGCTTTTACACGAGTACGACGTAAGTCAAGCAACACAGTCCAGAAGGAAACGCGCCTGAGTTAGTACGGAAAGACTGTGATTGTGGTGAGACGCCCTTTGCTGCGGGGACCATTCGGGGTAGTGGCTGAAAATTCCTGGCCGTCTACAAGTAAAAGTTGCTGTGCTTACTCGTGCCACACGGATCGCGCTCAAAGTTGAAAGACCAGCACTGGCCGATATACAGGGGTAGCGCCCTAAGGCACAAATAAAGAGGTGGTAAGAGGTAAAGAGGAGGAAAACTAAAGAGGTAAGGAGTTGGAAATTAAACACCGCGTGTCTTTGAGTAAACGCTGCGAACTTCTTATAGGGAAAGGCTTGCCGTGACAAGCGACTATCGGTCGCCGGCTTGGGATACCTGAACAGAGGACTTTGCATACTCACTGCATACGTGGTAATAGAGGTTTCAGATGCAAAGGGTCTTGGATAAGAACGTAGTCATGGACGATCGCGGAGGCGGAGTTCGAATTGAAAAGCTAACCAACAATAATTTCCATGTTTGGAAGCAGAAGGTGCAGCTTCTTCTCGCTCTCCGGGAGCTTGATGACTATAATGTGGATGACCCGCCTGAAGACTCCGATGATGAGTTTTTCAAATCATGGACTCGGGCCGACCGCAAAGCACGGGCGCTCATCGGGTTGTCCCTTTCTGATGAGCACTTTGAGCATGTGCGCGCTGCAGCAACTGCAAAGGAGATGTGGAATATTATTCTCAACACGTTTGAAAGGCTCAAACTTCTCAATAAGCTGGCTGCTCTACGCTGGGTTTACACCGCGGCTATGGATGGTAACGAAAGATATTTGCAGAATGTTAACTGTGTGATGCAGCTAGCAGCGACCCTGAAATCCATGGATGTGACTATTGATGACAAAGAGATAGGGGTGGCTGTGTTTAACCGATTGCCACCTCGGTTCGACAATCTCATCGTTGCCTTGATGCACCCGGAAATGAGGACAGGGTGCTTACCTTGGAATTTGTGAAGAGCCGGTTGTTGCAGGAAGAGGAGCGTGCTCAAATGAGAGAGTCAAAAGGTACAAAATACAATGCGGCGCTCATATCCAGTGCCCGTCCGAATGACTACGGAGATAATGCTAGACAGCTGCACTTTACGAACTGCGGTCATTCCGGTCATACTGCTGACAGATGCTGGGGCAAAGATGTGAACGGTAAACGCCCGGAAGCTCCGAGGAGATATCGTGAACCTAGGTCTCGTAGCAGCAGAGCATCTAATAGTTATCGAAACGAAAGGAATCGCCCGAGAAAAGATCAGTAGGCGTTCGTAGGTGCAAATGTATTTGATTCGACTTATTAGTATTCTCCAGCTGATAGTGAGGACAGCATAGATGAGAGTGAAATCGTTTGCCTAATGTCACGAATTAAACAGGCCGGAATTTGGGCTGGAACTTCCTCCTGGTGCGCGGATTCGGCAAGTACTTCCCATATGACATACGATAGGATTTTTTCCACGAGTTTCACCGAATTCTCTACAGCCTCAGTCGAAATTGGAACTAAAGCCCGCGCTAGGATTGCTGGGCGAGATGACGTGGAGCTGACCCTACTAGTAGATGGTTGTCGAAAGCGGTGCATTCTGCGAGATGTTGTTCACGTTCCTACTTTCGAATAATCTCTCATTTTTGTAGGCAAAGCGGACACAGAAGGGATCAAAACTTTATTTGAGAACAAATCTATGAGGATGACAAAGAATGGGACAGTTGTGGAAACTGGAAATATGCTGTGCAATAGCCTTCTTTATGCCATCGAAACAGTCCAGAAGATACCTAATGATACCTTGTACTCTGCGAAAGTCACCACACTCTCAACATGGCACGAGAGAATGGCTCATGTAAGCAAAGAGGGCATTGCATGCATGGTACGGAACAATGTTGTAGACGGCGTGCTGATCAGTGGCTCGAGTGCATCTGAAGTATGCACATCATGCGTTCATGGAAAGGCTCATCGTTCTGCAGTGCCGAAAACGTACGAGTGGTAGAGCTGAAGCAATATTAGATCTTGTTCACAGTGACGTTTGCGGACCTATGGAGGTTTCTTCAGTTGGAGGAGCACGCTACTTTCTGGCTTTCACCGACGATCACTCCTCCTGGGTTACCGTCTATATGATGTAGCGAAAATCAGAGGTCTTCCATAAATATAAACTGTTCCAAGCTCGTAGCGAAGCCCATACTGGGCGCCGCATTGGTATCTTTCGTTCAGATCGAGGTGGAGAAAATATGTACACTGCATTCAAGGACTATCTTGCTGCGTGCGGAACAAAACATGAGCTTAGTGCAGTGGAGTCATCTGAACAGAATGGTGTTTTTGAGCGGCTGAACCGAACTCTGATGGATCTGGTTCGGTCAATGCTACATGCAAAGAGTCTGCCAAAACAGTTATGGGCCAAAGCTCTGGCGACTGCTGTATAAATTCGAAACAGAGTTACAACTCGCGCACTTCCAAGCCACACAACCCCGCATCATATCTGGTACGGGCCCAAGCCCACTTTGTCGCACCTTCGTACGTTCGGAAGTAAATGTTGGTACACCACCCCGCACGCCAGTTGAGTAAGCTCGACAAACGAGCACGGGAAGCAATTATGCTTGGATATGCGGAAGCCAGCAAAGCTTACAAACTGTGGGATCCTGAATTACACAAGGTAATTGTTTCCAGAGATTTCAGATTCAGTGAGAGCGAAACTTGCAACTCCGAAATAAATGAAAACGAATCAGATGAGCGTCTTGCAATTAGCTCTGATGAGGATCTTCTAGGGGTTGGTGTTGAACAGGATGATCAAATCCAGCTTCCTACACTGGACACAGCCGAGATGGCTACAGCTTCGAAACAAGATATTCAGGGACAAAGCGATGACTAGGCTAATGCTGGAAACGAACAGACGGTCGCCGAAAACTTTGGTACAGATAACGAATCCCTGAGCCCCCTGATGTAAATGTAGCTCCACGTAAATCTGAGAGGATTCCAAGGGCCTTAAGTGCTTGGTGGAGGTCCAATGTATCTCTGACACCTAATGAAACGGCTCTCGTCACAAATGTTGTCAACATCTCGTACCGACACGCGGCGACAGGCCCGGACGCAGATTTTTGAAAGTCTGCCATCGAGTCCGAGCGAGACTCGATCATTCGGAACAAAACATGGAAGGTAGTCCCACGTTTGGAGGCCTCAAATATTCTGACTCCAAAATGGGTGTTTGCAATAAAAGATGCCCAGGACTCCAACGGTGGCTTTTCTCGAAAATCGAAGGCGCGTCTTGTCGCTCGTGGATTCCAAAAGGTCAAATGGGTAGCTTATAATGAGACATACGCCCCTGTCGTGAAGCTCACGTCAATTCGGGTGCTTTTGGCACTTATTGCGCATCAGGATCTGGAGCTGCATCAAGAGAACGTTAAGACGGCATTTGCTTGCAGGAAACAACGTAAAGGCTATTGCATGGATGAAGGGGGCGCTGAACCGCCGTTTTGAAATGAAAGATTTGGGCGAGGCGAAAATGGTTGTTGGCTTTGAAATTTCTCGCCGGCGATCCGAACGCTCCTTGTGTTTATCCCAGCCACGGTTTGTAGACAGCGTTCTAGAGCGATTTGGAATGCAGAATTGTAGACTTGTTCCAACTCCTATGAATATTAATACTGACGAGGTAAACGTGGATCGGTCGGGATATATGGGTAATGATGCTCGGACAGATGCTCCATACAGGAGCGCTATTGGAGCTTTCATGAAATTTTCTGTCGGAACACGACCTGATATATCTTATACGGTGGGTAAACGTGCACGTTTTTGCGAGGGACCAAGAGAGAAGCATTAGTTAGCAGTAAAAAGAGTGTTAAGGTATCTTGCTGGGACCAAAGATTTGGGTCTTGTGTTCCAAGGGAATGCTGAGCTAAACTTGTCTGCATACTGCGACTCGGATTGGGCCGGAGATGTGTCCGATCGCAAATCGGCGATTGTTTTCGTGTTTCGTATGGCTGGAAGACTGGTAAGTTGGTGCTCGCGAAAGCAAACGGTTGTCGCAGCCTCGTCATGTGAGGCCGAATACATTTCGTTAACTGCAGCAAGTAAAGAGGAAATATGGCTCAGACGTGTCTTTCGGGATATCCTTGAAACCTGGACATCACTGGGCATGAAAGCACTTGGAATTGATCATGCTACTACAATATACAGCGATAACCAGGGGACTATGGAGCTCGCTCGAAACGAAAGCACCAACAGACGCAACAAGCACCTTGATATTGCATACCACTTTGTAAGAGATGCAGTTGTGCGTAAAGAGGTGGATTTGGTGTACGTGGCAACAAGTGAAAATGTTGCTGACGCCTTGACGGAACCACTAGGGCGAGTTCAGATGACAAAACTTGTTAGAATGATTGTAATGGGTAGGAACGGGGAGCATAAATTAATCTAAAAAACAATGTGATCGAGGGGGAGTGTTGAAAAAGTGATAGAATGCATGCGATCCCATGGTTTTTAGTGGCCACCTGGACACGTGTACACCTGTATCATGAAAATGCGAGTTGCACCTTCTTCTGTGGGCACACCTATGATACGTGTAAAATGGGCCAAACCGAAAGGTGCCTGGGACGAAAGCCCATTTTCAGGCAATTCAAAATCACGGCGCATTTTGCCATTTTTCAAAGCACTTGGTATTCTGTCCTCTGATTGGCTGCTAGATACGCCCAATGCCACCCATATCGCTACAAGTGGCGAAAGTAGGAAAAACACATTGACCACTAAGCCACATGCGCTCACATGTTAAGTGGTGCACTGAGTGAACACATAGCCTATTCCAACACCCCCCCTCACTCAGGGGACCACAGGGTGCTGTAAGGACTCAGACATCTTACACCTCATTCCTATCACCTATAGGACATTAAGCAAACACACAAATCAAATTTTCACCAATGCAACCACTTGCGGGGCTCGAACCCGCGATGCTACCATGTAGGAAAAACACATTGACCACTAAGCCACATGCGCTGGCATGTCAAGTGGTGCACTGAGTGAACACATAGCCCATTTCAACACTACGTATATGCCCGTAGATATACCTGCACGTGGCCGACGTGGACCACCCGGTTAGCACTTAGCTAGCAGTATAGTCGGATCCTGCAGCGGACACCCGTTCTACTGTTGCCATAAAGTTACCACCCGGTCGCTGCACGTGGCCGACGTGGACCACCCGGTTAGCACTTAGCTAGCAGTATAGTGGGATCCTGCAGCGGACACCCGTTCTACTGATGCCATAAAGTTATCACCCGGTTAGCACCTAGCTAGCTGTATAATCGGATCCTGCAGCGGACACCCATTCTACTGATACCATAAAGTTATCATCCACCCACTAAGCCTCTTGGTCGCATTCTATTCATAAAGTGCATCAAATCTCTAGGACTCGGAGAGCTGCGCGATGCTTAGTTCATGTAATCGAGGGGGTGTGTTGTTGATTTGGCGAGACGATCACATGAACCTCACATCGGTGCCTGTTGTTTCTGGGGTGATTATATGTATGGTATGGTACTGCAAGTGGGTGAGGAGTCTACCGTACTGTACTGTACAAGAGATATACTGAGATATGGAATGTACACGTGTATGTGGTGGCAGTTGTGTATGTTATATACACGTGGTACAGCTAAGTGTAGAAACCTTTGATGCAGTGGTGTACACATACTGTACTACTGTTACAGGTGGAACTGTACATCGTACTGTACATTGTACTGTACCTAGTACTGTACTACTTACTGTACTTGAGTTCGTACAGTGGGAGACTGTTATGGCAATACTGTCATGACTCCTAGAAAGAGGTATTTGATTTTAATACGTATGAGGTTTCTAGTTATGATTAACGATTGTCCGACTGCATCCAAAAAATTAGTTACATGATTCTATAATGCGTATGAGGTTTCTGGTTATGATATTGCTTTGTCCGACTGCATCCAAAATCCGTTACATGATTCTTTAATGCGTATGAGGTTTCTAGCTATGATTAGGGATTGTCCGACTGCTTCCAGAAATCAGTTACATGATTCTTTAATGCCTATGAGGTTTCCTGATATGATTAGGGTTTGTCCGGCTGCATCTAAAATCCGTTACACGATTTTATAATGCATATGAGGTTTTCAGTTATTATATTGCTTTGTCCGTCTCCATTCAAAATCAGTTAGACGATTCTATAATGCATATGAGGGTCCTAGTTATGATATTGCTTTGTCCGGCTGCATCCAAAATCAGTTACACGATTCTATAATGCATATGATGTTCCTAGTTATGATATTGCTTTGTCCGGCTGCATCCAAAAATCACTGCTGGGATTCCATCATAAGTATGACGTTTCTAGCTATGATCATGTTTTGTCCAACTGCATCCAAAAACAGTTATGTGAATCTACTATACGTATAACGAATTGAGTCCGTTATTTTGGTATAACGGAATTCGGTTCCGATGAGTCTCCAAAAAAAGGTGCTGTATTGATGTATGTGTTAGGCCACACTGCTTACAGAAATTTGGCAACTTTGGAAGCAGTTCCAAAAATGCCCCTACTGAATGTTATTACCGGGCCAATATTTTTGAATCAGCTTAAATGACTCAGTTGGGGGATTTTGTTAATAGATGCAGTGGGGTAGTGAGTAGTTGTAGGTTGTACTTAAGGTCAGAATTTTTGAGTACCAAGTAAATTCTATGCAGCCAAGCCCAAAACTTCACCCGTCCAGCAAAGTACCTCACTCTTTCCGATTCCCATTAGGGTATGGGCTCAGCCTACGCATTTTGAGCATTGTTTGGCTTCTGTTGTTTGACATTGAATCATCAATTTTTTTGCTGTTGCTGCTTTTTTGGTACTGTTTTTTGATCAACCATCTGAACTAATCTTCGATACAATCATCTTGAAAAGTCTCTTGTTTCTGGTAAGTTACTTGAGTAATTCCATTTTTGCGCACATCGAAGTGATTCTCTTTGCACCTTTTGGTTGGTACTATACTAATAATTTCAAATTTATGTTACTGACAATCACTTCCACATTCTGTGCTGGCTTTTTGATTCCTTTTCTGGTTGTGGTAGACTTTAAAGTAGCCCTGGTGCGGCGTGTGCCCAGGGTTATATCGGTGAGGAGTGAAGTGTCCGGGAGGAAATCAAGTGTGGAATCAATTGAAATTTTGGAGCCTCCGTCCCCGCTTCCGTCGACGCCTGCTCTTCTTGCAGTTGTGGAAACGTATAGGATCCCTTTTAGAGCAGTACCTATCCCAAAGCCAATAAAGAAAGTTCAACGGCTCTCGGCTAAGAAAGCAAAGGCACTTGCAGATCGAGTTGCAAAGAGAGAGCGTAAGGCAAAGAAGAGAGTTCCGCCGAGGCACAGGAGGTTCCGCAAGATTTGCAACATTAGTTGCAACGGGTCAAAGATATTCTACCATCAAGTTCACTCTCGGGGTCATAGCATTAGAGTTTCGAACAGAAGCAGAACCCCTAGGTGTATTGTTTGTGATAGAGTGTTCGAGTCCCACTAAATTCTTATGCGCCACTAGAACGGGAAAGACCACTCGAAATTAGTTTTGTCTGAGAAGGATTGAAGGGATCCTATACGTATTTGAGGAAGATGTGTTCGGCCTTTGCATTAGCTTAGAGTTTCGCGTGCTTTGTTCCTATAGAGGTGGGCTAGCTATTACAAGGGACTATCGGTCCCCGGCTTGGGATCTTCAAACAGAACAATAGCACCTCTAACTATTGCAATGAGTAGCGGCGATGGTCACAGAGCAGGATCTATGAAGATAGAGAAGCTCAAGGATGATAAAACAGAAGGCTAAACTGCTGTTGGCACTTCGCGATGTGGAGCAGTATATACGATATTCCTGTGAGAATGAATCACCCGCTTACAAGACATGGAAGCAGGGAGATCGGAAAGCCCGCGCCTTTATTGCATTTTCTTTATCCTATAAGCATCTAGACCATGAGAGAGATGCGGTAACCGCAAAAGGAATGTGGGATGCCATCTTAGAGTTGTTTGAACGTCCCACGCTATTGAACAAGCTCGCCGCCCGCCGAGACTTCTATATTGTCACTATGCGCGACAATGAGAGAGTGCTAACGTATATTGGACGAGTGAGCCATCTCGCAGCTCCTCTAAAATCCATGGGGGTCGTCATAGATGATAAAGAAGTGGCCATTACTGTCCTCAACGGACTCCCATAGAGATTTCAGAATCTTATTGTAGTTATGGACGCACTCGGATCTGAGGACAACATGTTTGGAGCGGAGTATGTAAAAAGCCGGCCCCTGCAGGACGTGCAAGGTGCTTCAATGAAGTCTGCTAGACGTCAGATTATTTCAAGTGCGGCCTCGATTTGATATGTCAATGAGGCAAGTCGAGGTGCCTCGATGAAGTGCACCAACTGTTGGCACACTGGTCACACAGCAGCCAGATGTTGGGGAAAAAATGTCAATGGAAAATGACCGTCTCCACCCGGTCGCTTTCCCCGAAAGCGGTTTCAGAAACCAACTGCAATGGTTGC
This sequence comes from Kappaphycus alvarezii, assembly GCA_002205965.3. NCBI lineage: Eukaryota > Rhodophyta > Florideophyceae > Gigartinales > Solieriaceae > Kappaphycus > Kappaphycus alvarezii. The sequence continues at coordinate 51,668 of NADL03000108.1, forward strand.
GCGGGAGAAGGAAGACTCAGATCTGAACACAATTGCATAAACATGCCTTCTGAACATGGTCGAAAAATCCAATGTCGTAGTAACAGCAAACACTTGGCTGATTGATTCAGGGTGCCCCAGCTCACATCATGTTTGATCGAAATCTTTTCGCAGACTACAAAGAGGTGTCGAACAGCCAAGTTGAGATGGGGAAAAAAGCTTGTGCAATTTTAAAAGGAGTCGGAAGTATTCATTTAACACTTTCTGCAGACAGGGATGAAAAGCCTTGAAAGCTTACGAATGTTCTGCATGTTCCAAGTTTTGCCTTTTCGCTCATCTCAGTAGTCAAAATGGTTGACAGCGGACTTGATATCCAATTCATTCGCGATAAGTGTACCGTCAAAAAGAAAGACTAAGTAGTAGCAACTGGCACATGTCAAGGAGCACTCTACGTGCTGTACACGTGCATTACAGCTCACTCGGCGCACAAAGCATCTTTGAAGACCTGGCATGAGAGACTCTCCCACGTAGACACTAAGGTAATATTATCAATGTCACGCAAAAATGTGGTAAGTGGAGTTCACCTGACTCCATCAAATATGCGTAAGGAACTTGGTTCACCGTCTGACTGTTACTCTGTGACATGTGAGGCTTGCGCGTTAGGAAAAGCAACTCGAACTGTAATTCCAAAGCGTCGATTAGGAGATAGGGCAAAAAAGCCACTGGACCTAGTACATTCTGATATCTGCGGTCCACTCCAAGTGCCGCTAGTAGGTGGTGCAAGATACTTTGTCACGTTTATTGATGACCACTCGAATTGGAGTGTGGTCTACCCAATGAGTAGTAAAGATGAGATATTTCGTTGCTATCAGAAATTTGCAAACTATCCTTTTACGCATATTGGTCAGCAACTGAAAGTACTTCGTTCCGACCGTGGCGGAGAATATCTTGCCGCAGAGCTCCAACTCTTTTTGTCGTCGCAAGGAACGGTTCATCAAACGACGGCTGCCTACACACCGGAGCATAATGAAGTTGCAGAAAGGCTCAACCGTACATTAATTGAGCTTGTTCGATCTATGTTGTCCCATATGAATGTACCAAAGACGTCCTAGGCTGAAGCTCTAGACAACGCGGTCTACGTTCGAAATCGCGTTACAACAAGGCATTGGAGGCTGCTGTCACTCCGTATCAGCTCTCGATGAAGGGGAAACCAGACTTGTCTCATTTGAGAATATTCGGCTCTCATTGTTGGTACAAACTTCCCAATCATAAGGTGCGAAAACTTGACTCACGAGCCGTCAAGGGTATGTTTCTTGGCTACCCATCAGGAACCAAGGTATACAAAGTTTGCGACGATAACCTACAGCGCGTGGTCGTATCACGAGACGTTCAGTTTGATGAGTCAAATCCTAGGACTTCTTCTAGTGTATCTAGCTTGGACGAAAATGATGCAGATTTTGAGCCAGGAGATGTCTATTTCGGAGAGGATTAGGGATCCGAAATATCTCTACCAGATGAAAACCAAGCAGATGACCAAGCAGTTCCACAAGGTCCCACGCCACCGGTTCTGAATGAGAGAGACGACCCAGAACCAACGTCTGGGAGTTTGGAACCAGAGAGTTCTAACGTGGAGGGGGAAACAGATGTTGAAAATGCCCCTGTTCGCCGCTCGGGGCGCGTGCGACGCACTCCGGGACAATGGTGGAAAGGTCTTACAGGGAAACGTTTGCTCGTCACGCCTAGTAATGACATCTCCATACCCAATTCTTTCAAAGAGGCGATGAATGGGGCGCAGTCAAAGTTATGGCAGAAAAGAGTGGATAAGAAGTTAAATTCGCAGCTCCAGTGTTCAAGAAGGTGTGATCTGATAAATTGTGGTGAATCGGTTGGTGAATCAACCGGGCGATCACAAACCCTTCAGCTTAGGAAAACGTCTCATATGGATACCTATACTTTCTCAAAGTGATAACATGCAGGCACAAGCACCAATAGATGCATTGCTGTTGAATGCTGCCTGGTCGAGAGGTCATGATGATGTTTTCCGACTTTTGAAATAGTGGATGGATTTTTTTTCATGCTTACAGCATATTGTAAGGAGAGAGAAAGTCAACCCCAAATTTCACGTGTGTGACTTGATACACGTGTATGAGGAGCACACGTGGTACACTTAGTCGTAGAAACCTATTCTGTGAGGATTTGCACGTCTTACACGGTTGTCAGTTATTGTACTGTGCCCCGTACTGTACTTGAAGTATCATACTGTATTTCATACTGTACTTCTTACTGTAGCCTATATTTTATGGCTTGTGTACAGTGGTTATATTCGAGTACAGTAAGAGTACAGTACATGGCATGAATTGTTGTCATATTTTCTGAGAGTTAGAAAGTTGTCATACAGGGAGGTGTCCGGTTGTACGGAGCGATGCTTGAATCTATAAGTATGAGGATGCCAGTTTTGATGCGTTATGATATATGGTATGCAACAATTGATTCTATATTAAGTATGAGGATTTTAGTCATGAGACTGCACCAACACTTGTTACTGTCCTGTGACTGTAGAGGCCTATTGTGTGAAGCGTTGTCACACAAATATGAGGCACAAGAGATATTTTTTTATGTGACTTCATACATATATTTCGTATGGACCTTCTGAGTTCATTTGTGATAGGATTCATACATATACTTGGTATGAAGTACAAAGATATTATATGTGTATCCAAAATATATCAATTCTAGTCATCATACGTAATGAATTGGAACTAGTGTCGGTTGGCATTATCCGTCTGACAAAAACGTCTTCTAATTCTGACATTCCCACCCTCTTTGTTCGTTTCAATCAAACGAATTTAGATCTCTCTATCAATCCACTGCTCAATTGGATGACTAATGCGAGCATCTCGGATGATGCTTGTGTAACATCCGTTCAGAAGAGCTTGAAGCCGAAAATAGATACAAGTCCAACTACTATTCTGATAGAATGTTGACGAGCAGTGCTAGTGTCATGGACAATAAATTCTTTCATTTTATCCCTATGACCTTGTACGACGAATCTAGCTTTCCACACTTCACGATTTGTACCAGAATCTTTGATGGCGAGTATAAACCTTCCATCTAGAATATTTGCGTCAGATGGTACTTCATCCTTGCATAATACTTTCCATGTGCCACGTTAAATCAGTCCCATGATTTCCTTTTGTTTCGCTGGACCGAACTCAGTTGTGCGTGGATCTCTGGAATGAATAATTTCTGTAAGATGATTAGAAAAGAGGGGACTAGGGGGTTGTTTTGAGAACGGAATGGTTTCAACATAGTTTGATAGAATTAAGAGGGGGAGGAGAATTCCGAAGGGTGGACAACTTATTCCCTAATTTCGCGAAAGCACGGTTTCGCTTGTTGTGTGTTGAAACTTTGAATCAGTAAATTTCCCCTTTGAACATGCACAATTTTGGTATCGAAGAACGTTCGAATAGAACGATAAACGATTTGGTCCGATCTATGCTCCACTTTAAGAATCCGCCCCACGTTTTCTTGGCCGAAGCGGTGGTAGTGGCAGATTATGTACACAGTCTGGTAACTACGAGGGCACTGGGGCGAGATGTAACGCCTTCTGAATTACGGACTAAGCGAAAGGCGCATCTTGGGCATTTTCACGATTCCAAATATCAAACGTGAAGTAAAACTATCTCCTCGAGCTCTAGAGGCGATTTTTATAGGATATAAGAATGGCTCACAGGGCTAAGAATTGTAGTACATTTTTTTCCACAAGTTATCGATCTCCTGAGATGTAAAAATGGACGAACTCATGGAAAGGGAACGAAATGAATCTACCGTGCTCGAGGATGTGCGCAGCGAGCCATCATACACTGAAAGCGAAATGTCTCACCATGCGCCTAGATAAATTGCTGCTGCTGAGGATTACGATAATTCGACCCTGACTATTTCGTCCTCTACTGAAGCTGCAGGGAATTATGTTTCGGCTACAACACCGCCTGAACTGTAACAGGTATCAGATACTGGAAAATATTCGAGCCACCGGCGAAAGCCCAGAGAATGGTGGAAGGCTACTCCGATCGCTTCACTGTTAGCCTCTTGTCCCCTTGACCCTCAGTCAAACATAGAAGCCCTGTCTAACGTTGAAAGAAACAAGTAGAACGAGACGAATAGTTATGGGTCCATTCTAAAGAACAACACCTGGGAGTTCGTACCTCTACCTTCGAATAAAAATTTTGTTTCCTGCAAATGTGTTTATGTGACAAAACATGATCCTCAGCCAGATGGTGCAACAAAGAAAGGTCACAAGCTAGGCATTTTGCCCATGTTTTTTCTCCCGGATTGAAGGGATTGACTACAATGGGACCTATGCTACGGTCGTAAAGTTTACTTCAGTTCGGATTCTGTTGGCTATGTTTACATCTTTAAACTTATTGTTGCACCAGATGGATGTTGTTACAGCCTTTCTAAATGGAGGTCTCGAAGAGTTTGTGTGCATGAAGCAAACACAAGAATTTTTGATCGAGAATAAGTAGACTTAAAGGTTTAAGTTCCACAGAGCAAATTATGGTCTGAAGCAGACGATTTGCTGTTGGCACAAAAATATTGACAAGTTCGTGAAGGAGCTTTTTGGCTTACAGCGTAATCCGTCTAATGATTGGCTGTTCAGCATCTGCATTGTCGGAGCTATTTTAGTCATGTCATTGTATAAGGATGATTTGTTGATTGCTTGCAAAAATGATGCACGACTAGATGAAGTAAAGAAAGCCCTTACATCAACTTTTCGTATGAAAGATTCCAATGAAGCTCGCCATTGCCTGGGCTCTGAGATCCATCGAACGTACACTGATTGGAAACTCTATCTGTCACAGGAAATTACGGCTATGCTTTTGCCGTCCGGTTTGGTCTTGGCTTGGTAAAAGGATCACACACACCAATGGAACCAGGTATTAACATGAGTGAAGAGGGTGAGTTGGAGTCCAAGATCCCGTATTGTGAAGCAATTGGGTGTTTAATATATCTGATGGTTGGTAAACGCCCAGATATTGCATTCACTGTTTCCCAGATAGCTAATTTCTGAATTTAAAATTTGCGAAACGGCTTTTGAGATATTTCATCGTCATGCTTGGCACAAATAGTGTTTCGACAGGCTCTTATCTTTGGAACCAGTTGGTTACGTGGACTTAGATTATGGTTGTGATGTCGCTACACGAAATTCGACTAGTAGTTACGTCTTTATGATGGATGGACGGCGGAGTCGTGTTGTTCTCGTTTGCAGGAAGTTGTTACTTTGTCCTCAACTGAGGCGGATTACGTAACCCTGAGTACTGGTGGAAAAGAAGCATTTTGGCTACTTCGATTGGTAGCGAACCTCAAAAAAATTGTATTGGAGCTATGGAAAGAGCCGATCGTCATATATGTAGATAACCAAGGTTCGATGTACTTGGTCATGAATGGGAGCAGTAACCGCCATAGAAAACACATCAATGTTCGTTACCACTTCTTTCAACAATCCATTGATGAGGAGAAAATAAAATTGGACTACTGTCCCACCGAGTTGACAGTAAAAAGCAAGCAAATTTGTGACCTGAATTCAGGACTGGAATTAGAAAGTGACTGAGCCAGATTTTTCATTATTCTCTCCCAGTCCTCCAACGATGCTGCGTGCGGCACTGGCCTATAGTGGTCTGGAACGATACTGATAGCGTCGTACAGTAGTTACTCGCATACTGCACCTCGTCGTGCGTGGGACAAAGAGGGAGGACAGTAGGTTAAGACTGGCCAAATAGGACAGTACAGAACTGTTAGGATTCAATTAGTACGTGCCATGCACATGTGTATGGTCAGCATAGTGCATTAACACGTACAGTAGTATTCTGTCAGCAACGTACCTAGTTTGCATTTAGAGCTCTGCAAAGGTCTTTTTAAAATGCCCCTCACCTGGTCCCCGAGGCCAGATAGGCATCAGTGATTGTGCTACTATCAGTCCTGGTCCGTTCTATACAATTTCATTGTCAAGTTGTAGCATAAAATCGATTTTACCAGCACGACTACCCAAGCTAATCAAAGCGGGGGTGCAATCAAGGTACGAGTCTTGGAATCTGCGGACGGGACTCCGTTGTTAAGGCCAGGTAACGCCGCTTTAGAAGATATTTTTTGGTGAGTCTGTCGGGCACTTTGCAGGCGCCCAGGATTTAGGCTTCTCGTAGACACGTTAGACAGGAGTGTTTCATCACCGTATATTGGGAGGGGATTCCTTCAACAATGTGAGTACTCAAGGGTGACATTTCGCCGAACAAAGAGAGGAGACGTCCTCAAGAAAGTTAGTACAATGGCATATCGTTGTCAAATCTGAGGCCAAGTTTCGCCTGTGAACCAGAAACAAGGTTCGTCTAGGAACAAGGGCGAATTCGAGCGCAGAAATATCTAAAGATGCCAAAGAAAGAGATGTGCTCCAGAAGCTTCAGCCAGAGGCTCAAGCAGAAGTTTCTCATTCTACCGAAGTTGAAAATGAAATAGAAGATACATCAAAGGCCGGTTAGTACTCTCTCGCAATGATGGGAAAAATTCGCGGGGAAGTAAATGGTATTTCGACGACCATGAGGAAGGTCGTTCAGCTTTCTGAGAAGTTTAGAAGGAGAACGGAGCCCCCGGTAGGCTATTATGCGGAAAGCAATGAAAGAGAGGCACAGGCCGTGGAGGCTGTGCCGAGAGAAGATCGGAAGAGAGGCTCTAAAGAGGAGGCGCCCGCCATGTACCAAGTGCACGTGGCCCGCAAGATATGCAGAAGCTCTTTGGAGAATCTCGTTGCCAAAAGGCCGGAGACGGATCATTCTTTGATGCAAAGCACAAGTGGTATCGTCTTCTTAAGGACTTTCCAATTCACGGGAAGAATGAAAGACACCTTCTCTCCTTTGCCTTTGAAAGGGATGCAGCCAGGGTCTTTGATACCCTGGCAGGCGTTCATTGTGGTGCTACTGCGGATGAGCTGTGGGGTCACCTGGAGGCTCAGCTATGCAATAAGGCTCAGCTTAGCGCATTACAAAAGCCTTTCAAGCATGGGGCGAGTTGGACGGTGCTTGTTTTGACAGCGAACCGGAAAGACTTTCTCGACGAATGGAACTCCTCCACCGGCAACTATATGCGCGAGGAAGAAAAGCAAGATCCAAAGCCAAGACGGAGTACGACAAGAGAGTTAATCGGATCGAGTTCGCGGAAAGGGACCTTGTACTGCTTTGGCCGCTCGAATTAAGCAAGTCAGAGGGAAACAAAGTCGTCAAGCCTTGAATAGGACCGTATAAGGTTACGCCAAAGCTGGACAGGGTCGAGTAGCTAATCGAATCGTAAATACGCGGGAAGATAGCCCGATCACATGCCAACAGGTCCCGAAGGATTGGACGCGGTGTGGTAGAGACTAGAGACCCAACAGATAGTGTGTTCCTCTATTCCTTCAGGATCTTCAAGGAAATATCCGATAAGGATATGAGGACCAACGTAAGGACGGGAAATTTGGAACAACACTTTAAGGTGCAACACCCCGGCAGAAGATCCCCAAGATGGACCCCAGAGAGCGAGCTACCGGAGGTGGTGGTTCGGTTGAACAACGAGAGAACGAAGAAGGGTTCAGGCCAGCTTGACACTAAAGAACGGACGGGCTCCTATAGGGAAGACATTATGGCACCAGCGAAGACTTCGAGGGGGTCGAACTCTTGGCTCCTACAGACTCTGCAGGAGGGACGCTATTTCATCGCTAACCACGTCATGCGCGAATCATGACCGGCCAGGGACCCTCACCTAATTGCGTGGATCGCTAGGTGTCGGACACCCGACCCCCTGCATGATCCGCTGGGTAGGACGGGATTTCAGCTGCCTGCCTCATCCCTGCACGCACGGGAAAAGTGTCCATAGTCCCTACTAGATGTTCCAAAGAGACTACTACCGGCAAGCCGTTTTCACCTTTTAAAGCCAAGCCAGTCTCTTGCAGGAAGGTGCGCAGCCAGTTTCAGGCAACGCAGGGACTGTACGCCGCGACACCCTGTCTGCCAGAGGTTCTTGCTTGCACTCACCGTTATACGCCCCGCAGGACCGGTAGAGGCAGCACTTGAAATAATTTTTTGGTAGCATAAATGCAAAAATTATAGCCTTTATAATATAAAAACCCAACTGTAGGACATAAAAATTATTTCACACTGAATTCAGCATAAAATAGCGCCAGTGTAAATAGATAAAATTATTCATTGATGACTCACAATAAATATAAATTGTGGGCCTCAATAAAAAATATTGTTCCACAATTCAGCATCACTGTAGGACACCGGGATAGAGATTAAAATATTTGGTCAATTTTCACACCACTTCCTCTTTGAAATATTGAACTAAATTTAGTTTGTTGACTGAGATGAATCCCGAGATAAAATATTACTCATATCCATAGGTATAGATCCATCAAATAAAAGGAGCTTGAGCATGTCAGATACAGGACTGTTTTTTTGTGAGCGGGTCGGAGGATTAATTGAACCAGGTATCCATAGCATTTTCTTGATTTTGTTCGTTTCGAAATTATATCGAATTAATTGAACATCCGCTCTAATAGATTTGTCTTCAGGCACACGACAAGTAGATAGAGAGGTAAATAGATCTTTTGAATCAACAGCAACATTAGGAGGAATATTAATATTGAGAATTGTACTGTATGCTGCTGCAATAATTTTTCCTTCCTCGATAGCTTCACCAGCAGCCAATATTTCACCAGATGCAATAGATTTAACAGGACGCCGAGATAGATGTGAATGCCAATAAATTGTATGAAATATTGAATTACAATTTAAGGAGCCAATTAGCAACCCACCAATACATCCAAGTTGCGCATTTGTCGGTTCTGGGGTTTTCCTGCACCAGAAAAAACAACAACTGATAAATTGAAATTTCCAGAAACTTCCGGGCGCCGATACGTGCTTGTAGAACCAAAAGATTTTAAATTCCGAAGCATAGAAGATTGGATAGATAAATCACGAACCAATGGATTTGACCTTTTCTGTTGTAAATAACTTGCTGTAAAAGCAGACACTGGAGATGCAACCATACCCAAATAGACAATTGAACCATTTAACGAATTAAAAGCGAAGTTTTCAAATGAGTTCATTTCTTCATCAGGTTGTTTTCGACGATTTCTTGATATTGAATGAGGTTCCAGTCCATTTAGCTTTTCATCAGCTGAGACATTAATTTTATAGTCATCAAACTGCATGATTTTAACTCCATTGAAATTAAAAGATCCAGGACTATGTACGATTGTACCAAGCTTATATACTTTTCCAAGATCTTGGATAAATTGCTTCTTAATTTTTTTTGTCCAGTAATAAGTATTCATCGACCAATTTAACGACAAGCAGAATTAATGATCCTTTTAAACTCATGAAAAATAATTGGGGTATATAAACGACTGATTTCAATCCGAGGTCAAAGAATGTATTATCGAGTGTATTTGCCATTTTGCATTCGCGTTGACTAAACCATATGAAGCAGACAGTAATAACCAATAGAAGGATTTTTCAGAGCATTCCCGAGGAGGTCTCACATAAACATCTCGTAATGCTGATCCAGATTGTAAAAATGCAGACTTCACATCAACCTTTGATAAATTCCATTTAAAAATTGTAGCAATTGATAAGAGAATTCTAATTGCCATCGGAGAACAAGATTCCGAATCAGTTCTCAAATTATTTTTCTCCTTGTCCTCATTTCCATGCGGAGCAATTCGAGCCTTGCAATAATATTTTCCATCATCCAAAATTTTTTTTATAAAACGTGACTGGATATTACATTCGAGTCGGGAGGAATTTTTGAACAGGTAGTGAGAAAAATATTTTCTTCCGTATTGCATGCATTTGAAATAATATGAGATGAAGTCCAGATGCTTGATGAAGTAAAAATTCTTTAGATCCAAACCTTTTATGATAAAAACTCAGATCTTTTTGTTCAGATGATTTCAATTCCGTTCCAGGTAACAACTCAATTTCATGCGCATCAATTCCACCATTTTCATCAATAGGGATATGAATTAAATTTTCGGAGTGTAGGGAACTAAGTTCAGATTCAATCGGAACATGTTCGAGAGATAATTTTTTTTAGATTCTGATAAATTTCCATCACTTTCTGATTCATTATATTTTTCGACATCAGTATTCATATTTGGTTAAAATTACCATCATCAGAATGATCGTCAAAATTGTTTTCGCCCACATTCTTCACTTCGGTAATATTTGTTTCATCAGAAATATCTTCCACAGAATATTCAATAGACTGATTCAATAAATCATTTGCCTTTTGAATTTGGTATGCTAGTTCATTAGATGAAACGGAATGTCGGACATCTTCAATTGCAGCATGTATAAATTTTCCATTGGATCCAGGTACTGTGACGATAAGAGATTTTTTGTCGAATTTCAATACTGGTTTGGGCGATGACCAAGATCCTCTTTTCTGATTTGGTAGATGAATAAAAATTTCCACAATATCGCCAACATTAATTGGAATATCGGTCACAGACTTTGATTTTAGAATAAGATTTAATTTCCTCTTGGCTATTAGCTCATTATGAGCTTCTCTTAAATCATTTGGTAGACTTCGAGGACCAAAATTATCGATGGGTCGAGTGTGACCAGTGGCAAGCTCGTATGAAGAAACAACATCATTTCCATATAAATCATTCGATATTTGAAACATTCGAGCAATACGAACCGTATTACTTGCAGAAGAATCGGATATTTTTAAACGGATATAAATGTCTCTCAATATTTTATGTTTTGACTCAATAGAATTTTTGTTATGGCGGCGGGAACCAATAGGACAAAATGAAATTCCTCTTTCCTCAAGATAGCTTCTGAAAATATCATTGTCAAACGCCTGATCTCCCATTAAATTGTTAGGGTCCCAAAATGGTGTTAACCAGAGAGTCTCAATACAATTAATGCAATTTTCCATCCTTAAAGAGGGCACTATTGAACCAGTTGAATACCTGGTAACCGAGTCCATAATGTGAAAAATATCCAAGTTTTCCACAAAAAAATGATCCACACAAACCAATTCATTAAATCCGCGAGATATAGAGCTTAAAGATACTGCACGAGGATGAGATGGTTTTTTTGTGACATCGCAAAATTTGCAGGAGTCAATTATGCTTGATAAATATTTTTTGAATATGAGCATTAAATGTGCATGAATGTGAACAGTGCTACATCTACGATGATGGTGGTTACAGCAATAGAGTGTTGCTTTTTGTTCTATTGAATAGTGGAGAACTGAAAGCAAACCAGTATTTATTTAACCAAGCAATGGCCTCTAGACTGATTACTGTTGAGTAGATTTCTAACCAGGTCAACCTATGCTGGAGTGAAATGGATTAGACAGGCAGAATGAAGTTGGTGTAGGCACCTGTAGGATCTTTACACTTTACACGGCCGTCATGCTTTATAAGTTTCCGAAATTGCTTCTGTCTTATTCCGGTTACGCAGTACTAGCAGTGCAAGCGTCACGCACTGGAGTAATTCCTGCAATGGAGAGAACAGGAAAAAAGTCTTTTACTTTTAGGGCCAGCCGCGGACTTTACGAGCCGCGGACTTTACGGACTACACACTGTTTTCTAACCACGCACCACACCATTAACACCTTTTCTACTGATCACTCCCCCGCGCGCAAAAGTTCCGTCAGAAGCTTGAACTTTCAAGATCGACTTTTGCAGCAAGCTCCCTCACCTCCTTACGAATCTCACGCACATTCTGCCGTTAAATCCATTCCTTATCGTCTTTCTGAATATCCAACTTCAACCGCCCCTTCTTAACTTGATGGCGAGCAGCATCTCCTCTTTCCAATGCCGCCATGAAAACCGCCGCCTCGTCATCAAAATAAGTGAAACCACCTCGACGCGCCATTTTACGAGATTTGCTCTCTGCACGGTCCGATTTGACCTCAACGACAATAATTTTATCTGCACTACCGTCTGCAGACTTACCCTTTTTAGCTTATTCTGGAAGAAGGGAGCCTATGCTTTCCTTCTCCTCGTCGTAATCCTGATTCTGTTACCTATTTGAGTTGTTTTCCTCCTTGGACATCCTTTTCGCGTCGCCCGTTTCACATAACAGGTCATCGAGTTGCCCGATTTTTCCATGTCTAGTGTCAAACTTGTCCTTTTCGTCGAATCGGGGTTGCAATCTAATATATCGACCATTCACTGCCTTTTACGGTACAGCCTCTTTCACACGTTCTGTGGACAGTAGCGTAACAGCTTTGGTGATTTATTTTTGGGTCGAGCCGACAGTGTAATTGGCAGGAAAATGTTGCTCCTGACGCGTCACTAGCTAGAGGCAGTCCTTGCACCGGATCAATGGGGTTATCGCAATTTCGCCCCTAAACAGTTTGCAATTCCGGTCACGCGAGAATTGCAGAATTCAGCAATGACCAATTTTGTTTATGGTGTTTGCATTGCTGTACTTGTCGCACATTGCGGAATAAATGTACTTTACTGTAATGCACTGTGCTCGAAACCTTTTTAAGCACAGTAGTACAATAACTCGTCAATGAGACAGGGCCGTACAATAGGGAGCAGTAGTGTCCCCTTTTACTCGTTGAATACGTAACTTTACATCTTTTGTACCCTGCTGTACAGTACCTAGAGTAAGAGTACACAAGGGCTCATTCCAGCGGCCAGAGTACCAACGCCCCGCCCCCTCCATAGCCCTCGCCGTCCCACCCACACCGTCACCAACAACGCCGCTCCCGCCACATGTATCCGACCGCCACCACCGCCACACCCCCGAGTCTGCCCTGCAATGATTCCACAACTCCCGCAGGAGTACACCGCCAACTATGATCCCCGCAGCAACTCCCCCGAATCCACCCTCCTCCACGCCCTCCTCAACCCCCCCGCACCTCCCACCACCACTAGTACCATCCACGTCCTCAAGGGCATGGGCGGTACTGGCAAGACAACAACCCTCATAGCCCTGGCTCGTCATCCCCAAGTCGCACGCCGCTTTACACTCCGCTACTTTATCACCCTCGGTCAACACGCAGACACAACCGTACTGCTTTCCCATCTCGCAGAACTACTCCGCCTTGCCACACACTCCCATACCGCACAAACCATGCTTCGCTTATCTGCCATCCCCAATAACCACTACCAAGCCATTGCCTTTGCCGTATCCCAACTCACCCAACACTCCATCCTACTTGTCATCGATGACATCTGGGTCGCCCCGCCCGCCCCATTTCATTCCCACCCTTCCTTATTCGATCTCATCCGCCATCTCGTCCTCGGCGTCGCCACCGCCTCTCACACCCTCTCCGTCCTTCTCTCCTCCCGCGAAGACGCCGTCGCCTTGATTCTCCCCTCCATTCATGTCGTCGAGTCCTCGCATCTCCCCGCACGTTCCCTCCCCGCTCAGAAGATCATCTGCGCCTATGCAGGCTTTTCCCTTGCACAAGAGGTCCCTCACTTTCAACCACACCAACGCCAAGCCTTTCATCATATTCTCGATTACTGCGACGGTCTGCAACTTGTCCTCGCCGTTGCGGGAAAGAATATTCGCGAGCGCGTCGCCTATGGCCATGTCCCTCGTCATGAAGCGTGGCTCCGTTTTAGTCACGACCTCCGTGACTCCTCCCTCCTACTTCGTGACTCTAGTCCTAGTCACACCTCCGCCTCTGTCATGACAGTCGTCAAGTCCAGTTTGAACACCGTGGAGCGTCTGTTTCGTCGCTGGGGTCCCTCCGCTACCCACCCCTTGGACATTGACCTTGCCTTTGTTTCCCTCGGTGTCATCAAGAAGCAGCGCGATATCCCCTGGATCTGTTTGCAGCTCCTGTGGAATTGCGACGAAACCACCGCCCGCCGCTTTGCCGAAACCCTCGCCCAGGTCAACTTGATCTCCCTGCATCCTCACCGCGGCATTTGGCTCCACCCACGCATTCACGACTACTGCACCGACAACTCGGAGTACCACGCCTACTTTCACGCCTTGCATTCCATCTTTCTCTCTCGGCTCTTTCAACGTCTCACCGACCTCAGTCCCCCAGGCTCTAAACCGGTTCGCGTCCGCGCCGTGCGAGAGTGGTGGTCGCTTACTGGCCCCGACTCTGTGCTCAATGATTATATTGCCGACAATGTGCTGTGGCATCTTTTGCGCGCCAAGCTTTTCGCGGAATGTTTGGGCGTCATTTCCGACTATCGGTGGACGGAGGCCCGCGTCAATCGCAGCTCCAATGCGAGCCTCGTGTCGGGTATCGAGGCCGATATTAAGCTTGTCTTGGCCACTAGGCGCATCCACTGGCCGCAAGCAGTGGAGACAGGCCTCCGATACTTGTTCGAGGCCGTGCGCCTCTCAAGTCACTATGTCTCGCGCAACCCGCGGGAGCTCGCGTTTCAGATTCATGCACGACTCGCCCACAAGGCCTCAAGCAATGACATTGTCGCGCGGTACATCTGGAGCCTCAAATCGTACGCTCAGCTCCCGTGGTTGTGCGCGTCCCGGGGTGTGCTGCAGCCCGTGAGTGACACAGTGAAGGGAAAGGCGTCGTTTGACGTGCCTCTCGAGTGTGCGGCGGTGATTCCCAAGTCGTCGAAAATCGTCATCGGAGGCGCCACCGGGTTTCTCGTCATATTTGACCTGGCGTCTGCCATTACTGAGCGTACTCTTCGTGGACATGAGCGGCTCGTTAGAGATGTGAAAGTGTCCCGCGGAAACATGCGCATCTACTCTGTAAGCTCCGACAACACGGTGAGGTCGTGGGACATCGAGACGGGGGCGCAGCAGTCTTTGTTTCGGGATGACAAGACACCGTCGTGCTGCGAGCTCACTCCCGACGGGAAATACCTCGTGGTGGGGTGGAAAGAAGGGTACATCTCGATTCTGGACACGCAAAAGCTTGAGTTGGTGAGGGAATGGAAGGCGCACAAAGCAGGGCTTCGTTGTGTGCGCGTCGACGCCCAGAGTCGAGCCATATTCTCTGCCGGCAGCGAGGGCACCGTCAAACGATGGCAGTACGGGGACGAGACGGTCGTTTCAACGCTGCTCGATAGGATGCAGCTCGAGCACAAGGCCAGGGACCTGTCGTTACACCGTGATCAGAACAAAATGGCAGCCGCAATCGGGGTTTAGTGCGTTTGTTTTCTCCACAGCGACCGGTCATGTGCTGCGCAGCTGTGTGTTTGAAAACTGGAAAGTGTTGTACGTGCAGTTTGCCCCCAAAGGCGAGGACGTCTACTTGGCGATGGAGGATGGCACGATTCGATTACTGCGCGAAGAGACAGCAAGGTTGAGACTCTTGCGCGGTCGCACAGCTCGCGGTTGACGAGGATCCTTTTGAGCGAGGACCGCGACACGATCGTATCCATCTCGGCCGACACAACAATCTCGACGCTCAAGTGCGACCGTCCAGCAGACATTTCGCGCCACGATACTCCGGAGATGAATCGACTTGCAAATTTGGCGGTATTCCCCCGCCAGATGCGAGTTTTGATGGCGTGGGAGTACGGCCCGCGCGGGTTGTGGCAGGTTGACCTGGGCAGTAGACAGAGCCACAACGTTGCTGACGAGCTTTGGAATCCTCAAAACCTCGTCAAATACGTGCAGCTGCTCCTACTGCCGCGGAGACAAGGAGTTGTAACTCTACCACCTGCCCGCGACCCAGGCCCATACGACATTCACGACTCGCATAGCGGGAGCCCGTTCCCCCTTGCACTCGTCGCGTGTCAGGGCCAAACCATCACATACCTTGCCGTAAGCCCCGATGAAAAGCACGTGGCTGCAGCTGTGGCCGGCGGGAGGATCATGTTGTTCGACTCGTCCACGTGGACCCAGCGTACGTTGGACCTCTCGCTCCCGGGGCATATCACGTGCCTCAGTTTCAGCGCCGACAGCAGGCTGCTCGCCGGCTGCTCCACGCTCGCCTCGGTAAGGGCATGGACCGTCCTTGACGGTGCACCGGTGCGCCTCACGGCACCCGAAATGCACCCCGATGACCGCGTGTGGGTGCTGTCGTTCAACCAGGAGAGCACGGGACTGGTCGCCATCACGGACCGCGAGCCGCTGCGCGTGGCGCACGTGCACAGTTGGGCGCGGCTGGACACCAGGCAGCCAAAGTATCACGTGCGCACGCTAGAAAGCATGGTGGACCTGCGGTACATTTCCATCGGGGTGAGTCTGTATGTAACAGAAAGGCACTTTGTGATCCAATCGGATCGAGGCGAGGGGGCCCGGGGGTATGACTTTACCACCGAAGCCCGCATGACGCTCAGCGCCGAGCAGGACGTCTGGGAGGGGATCATCCAACAGTACAAGCAAGCGTGCCGGCCAGGGCGGGTGCACCTAAACCCGTTCAGCCGCGCCATCCATTACAACACGGACAAATCGGGTGGAATCGTATTAGGTACACTGGAGAGCAACCCGTGCCACAGTCTGTACCCCCGACCAATGGGTGTACGCGGCGGAGGATGGTTGGCTAGTGGCGGGGGGCAAGCTACGCAAACTGGTAGTCGGGCGGTGCGTGGAGCGGCGGGAAGGGTGCACGTTGGCGCCGTTGCTACCGCCGTTGCGCGAGAGCGTGACGCGCACGGCGGTGCGAACGGGGAGGCAAGCGTCGGTGAGGGAGTTTGAGGTGTTTATCAGTCATGCGGGGCCGGATAAGATGGACATGGCGGTGCCGCTGCATGACAAGCTGTGGGAAAGAGATATCAGCAGTTTTGTGGATATTGAGGGGATTTTACCCGGGGAGGATAGCGCGGGGCGGATGGAATGGGCTGTAGCGAGTGCAAAGGTCGGGGTGTTTATCCTGTCGCCCGAGTTTGTGGCACGGAGATGGCCCATGAAGGAACTGAGTGCGTTTCTAAAACGGGTGGAACAGGCGGAACGGAGGAGGACCAAGGGCCCGAGTCTCATACCTGTATTTTACAGGGTGTCATTACAAGAATGTCGAGAGTATGAACTGTACCGAGTGACGGGCAGGGAGGGGGAGAGCGTGCTGCAGAGGGAGGGCTTTTACGGGATGGAGCGACAACGGGAGCGAACGTGGGATGAGACGCACGAGGCGCTGAAACGAGTGGCGATGTTTCGTGGGGTGGAGAATGACCACGGGGTGGGACGTGGGGACAAGGATGGCAAAGTGTCGAGGAATGGACGCGAGACGGTGCAACGCGAGTTGCTGTTGGACACGGTGGCGGACTTTGTGGAGCGCGCGTTGGCGGGGGAGGTGGAGGCAGAGCGGGGCGGGTGCGGTGTGGCGTGAGCGGGTGGGTGAGAGGGGTGTTGTGTGTGGTTTGTTTTGGTCAAAAGCTGTGGAACGGTGGGCCGGGGGGTGTGTTTGTCAAAGGGATGCGGCGGGTTCCCGATGACGGAAAGGACGGCGGCGTTTTGTTCTGTACCCGGCCCCGTGGGGAGTGTGGGACGTATTGGCGGGGAAAGGGGACTAAAAGCGGGCGGTGGTTTGTGTGGAGTGAGTGGGCGAGTGAATGGGAGTGCGACGAGTGCGACGCGGAGTGGCGCGCTCAAGTAGACGAGACACAGAGGTGAGTGATGACAGCCGCGGACCGGGCGCGTGGGGTGTGGCGGTGGTGGCCGGGATGGATGATTGTCGGGGTGTGTGTGTTGCAAACGTGGGCAGCGGAGGTTGGGGAGCTGCCTGAATTCTTCGCGGCGGATTGCCGTGAGTTTCGGCAGCTGTCTCTGCAGAATCGGGATGTATCGCTGTTTGACCGGGCACATGCGAGTAACTTGGGCATCGCGTCGGTGGCATTGTTCTGGACGGTGGTGCCTGGTGCGCCGTTGGGGATTGCGGCGATATGGCTTGGGCGACGCAGCGAGACCGAGGCGAGGCGTGAGTTGGTGGCACGCGGTGTGACACGCGTGAATTTCCAACGCGTGAATGTGCTGTGTGCGCGGTTGTTGAATGTCGGGCCGTTGGAGGAGGTCAAGCTGGGCGGCGGGGTGAATGTGGTGGCCGTGGTGCTTGGGGCTGTGGGTGTCGGGTTGGCGGTGGTGGCGGCGGCCGTGGTGGCTGGGTTGAGTCGGAGACAGCGGGCGAGTAGGAGGCGAGGTGAGGGTGGGTAGGAGGGTAGTAGGAGGGTGGAGGGAGGGCTTACAGTTTTGTAAAGTGGTTGAGTGGTGAACGGTGAACGGTTGTAGGGAATATTCGGTATGTTCATTTTGTAATACTATGCAACCAACAGGACGGTGCCAAGTGTCACTCGGCTGCATCTGTTTCCCGCGGAATCTTCACTGCTTCCTCGTCGCCCCGAGTTGACACTCGCCACTCTCCACGTTTATACGGCGTGGTGTCTCTGGTGCGGCGGCTGTGGGCGTGGCCTGGTACACTTTGCCCCGTTGACCGACAGACCGACACATCAAACCATGAAGCACCAACAGCAAAGTGCCCACTGCCGACCCTCCCTGTTGCACACACTGTCCACGATTCTCCGCTCCATCCTCGCCATCCTGCTCACTCTTGTGCTGGCACCCATCACGGCACCAGCTTTCCTGCACCTACCTTCGTGTCTGGCCACTCGTGTTGTGGAACAAGTCAGCATCTCATGCCTCCGTCTTATCGCGTCTGTGGCCGGGGTGGACTGCATCCTGCACCCACGTCTCACGGATGACACACACGCGCCTCCAGCACGACTGTCGTATCTACGTGCGCCGTTGGTGCGCTATTGGTGTAGTCCGTTGCCACATGCGCGATTTGTGCGTACGTATGATCAACCGGGGCGATGGATGTCGGATGCAGAGTTGATGGAGTTGCATGGTGTGTTGACACGGGTTGCGAGGGAGAGTATTGGGACAGTGCCGACGCATCGATTGTTCCCGAGGGAGGGGGGATGTGCGGTGTTGAGGAGGGTGTTTGAGAATCGGGTGGTGAGTGTGGTGGCGGATGGTGAGGGGCCGGTGGGGTTTACGGCGATGGTGTATCTGCCGTGTCAGGGGGATTTGGTGGTGCATCTTGGGTTGACTATGGTGGGGGAGAGGGGACGGGGGAAACGGTTGCAGAGTACGTTGTTTACAAAGTGTCTGGTGTTGCCGTTGTTGAATTTGGGCAGGATGGGATATATTGTTACCAATTGTGCGGCGAGTCCGGCGGGGATTGGGAGTGTGTGTGATTACTTTTTGGACACGTGGCCCCGGTATGACGATGAAGGCGCGTGTACGGAGATGCATGTGGCGGTGGCGGAGCATGTGTTGAGCAAGTTTCGGTATGAGTTTGGGTGCTCGAGGTTGGCGCGGTTTGATGTGAACAGGTTTGTGGTTTATGGCAGTAACTGTGCCGATGGTGGTGGGACGAGAGAGTTTATTCGAGGCGATGGGAGTGCGGTGAGTAGACATCGGGATGAGAGATGCAATGCGTTTGTGGCGAGGCAAATCGACTTTGCAAGTGGAGATGAACTGTTTCAAGTCGGCAGGTTGCATGTGATTGGAACGGCCGTTCGGTACGCCATGTTGACGTGGGGGGCGATTCGCGGCGGACAAAAGGCGCCATATCGTCGCCGGTGAACGACGAGAGAGAGGCGAGAGCATTGGCAGCTGTTGTTGCTCCATTAAATATGAGTTGGTCGCTGTGGTCTTCTTGTGCCGGTGATCTTTTTTTTTGCAACCCCAATCTCTGTCATTGCCCATTTTGCCTTGCATGATTGAATCGCCTGTACGTATGTTTGTACCTGTACTGTACTGTACTGTACTGTTAGGGTTCAATGAGTACGTGGCATGTACACGTGTATTGCCAGCAAAGTGCAGTAACACGTACAGTAGTATTCTGTCAGCAACGTACCTACTTTGCATTTAGTGCCCCTCTGCGGTCCATATAAAGTGCCCCTGACCTTGTCTTCAGGTCCACAGAGGCATCAGTGATTGCAATTGCAAGCACAGTACTGTACAGTACTCTACGGCCGCTGCCACGTCCAACGCGCCCTTCTAGCGACTTTGACCCGGATTAACTCCGTTTTCTTGCTTCTGTCGACAACTTAATCCGGATCTGGATTTAATCAGGATCCCAAATTGCTTAATCTAGATGTGCCATAGCATTGAGGTTCCTACTGTCTGATAATCGCCTTGACTACCGGGGGTGCCATTTGAGTCAATAGACATTTCTCACTCCAGGAAATGGGAGATGTTTATTGTCAACAGTACACATAGCTCTGTACTTAAGGGATAGATACCACAGTTTAGCCTGGACTCTATCATCATCTTCTACTTCTCCACCTATTACCGTAAACAATAAAGCGTACTCTACGTTTTAACCCTAGCTTCCGTGAGCTACCTACGTCTCGTGACGTAGGATTGGTGCCATCAAAGTGCTGTGATCGACATTCGCGAATTAAGGCCCAGTACTAGACACAATAAGTAACACTAATCGTCAACAGCATCAATTGTTGTCTGTACAGTGCTTGCAAAAGGTTCGTCGGATAGTGCAAGAAGGATATCTTCAAATGCAGCAATAGCAGTCTTACCGGGTTTTGCGGGTATTAGAACAGTACGAGCCTGTTGAATAGAAAGGGTTGATTTTCCGCTTCGGTCTCCGAGTCGGGAGCAAGTTGACCTACTAAGTCAAACTAAATACTAACCGATCGGTACCGACTTGAACAAAACTCTAAGGGAGTCACTACAATGATTCTAACTTACCCGTACGGACTAATTACTGCTGACGCAGTGAGAGCATCACAGACCGTAAAGACACACCGCTCGGATAAGTGACACGATCACAGAATATGAGGAGACTCCTCCTTACCGGTGAGTTGTTGCCACATTGAAATTCCGACACGGTCAAATAAAAGAAAGACGACATGTGCAAATTCCCACTCCATTGAGGATCCGCTCTTCCGTTCTCGGTAATTAGATTTTGAATGACTCACTGCTGAGTCATTCCGACATTCTCCTCCCGGTTCATACTATAAACTGAAATAATATCATGTAATGACCCCCACGCTCATACACCTGAGATGGAGGCCGCCAAACGCAAAGAATTGGGCGGTCTTATGGACCGAAATGTATTTGAGATCGTATGCAGAGAGGATATGCCAGATTCTAATTTAGCACCCAATATCATGGGCGGACGTTTCATTTTATCGATTAAGAAGGTACACAATAGCACAACACTAAGCAAATGTTCAACCCGTCTTCTAATTGCACTCGCTGCTGTTTTTGGCGTGCGCTTGGGGACTCAAGACATATCCCAAGCCTACCTCCAATCAGCCCACCAACTTATGCGTGATATTTACGTCCGCTCCTCCAATAAATTCCGGCTTAAGCCGGATTAAATACTGAAGCTTTTAAACCCGTTTATATGAGCTCTCCGAGAGCGGAGATTATTGGCACGAAACATTTTCCCAGCATTTGACCGAAGATCTGGGAATGACACCCTCAGCAGACGACCTGTCCGTGTCTTTTAAAATAGTGCTAGGGAGGCTTAACAGGACTGAATACATTAAACATTTATCTCTTCTTGACTGCCTACACCCAACCTTCACTTCATATCGCTCGGCGCCTGCGCACGGCGTGGGCGCCGGACCTTCGCCTCTTCCCTCAGGGGATTGCCCGTCATGGCTGTAGAGCTCTCGCTGCAACGTTCTTGTCGATGGACACATCGAGTAGATAGCCTGCTCATGCCCACAGCGCACGTGGGGCGAACTGGGAAAGGTTTATAAGGATTGTTCTACTACTCGAACAAGGTTTGGGAAGTCCACCGTACCCTGCCATGCCTAAATCCACCGTCATTTTGACGTCTTGCGAGGGTTTGTGGTCTTCACAGCCTTGCAGACTGTCCGTCAAGCTCTCTCGTCCGGGGTTCTCGCCTTCTTCGTCTCTGTCTCTTTTTGTAAGCCTACAGTATGTGTTTACAGCGGGAGTTTTTTAAGCCTCCTGAATCCTCGGTTCAGGTGGTGGAGTTTTCTTCCGGTCCCTTTCTCTTTTAACTGGGCAATTGGTTCTGTCATTGCCCGGAGTCGTCCGTCTAGCAGAACCAACGGTCCTGTGTAGTGCGGACTTTTCGACAATACAATAAAGCGGCACTCATTTTAGTAGTGAAAAAAAATTATGTAGCTTCCTGGCACTCCTCTCTGTTTCGGATTCGGTGGAATGCAGCGCTAGCACTGAGAACGAATTTTCCCAGGAGGGTAAAGCCGCATCCAGCTGAAGGGATCATCGATCTTTGTGATTACGGTACTTTACTGTTTCCTACTGTACTCTACTGTAATTAGTGAGTGCGAACCCTACTGTAGTATCTGCCAGATATTGGACAGCTAGCCCTGAAGGTTGCCGCCTCTGTGTTACTGTAGCGTACGTTACACTGGGCGGTTGGTAAATATGGCTGAGGGTCAATACTGTAAAGATAGGGCCGCTAAGGGCCGAACAGATGAGTACGCAGAATGCATAGAACCATCTTTATGACTTTCAACTGTCAATCTTCGCAAAGTACAGCACTCTACTGCACATTTATCGAAACTTTTCCTAATCAAAATTACCATCTGGATTGACGCTTACCCGCAAATTGGCAGGCATGAATTAGTTCTACACAAATTTTTGATAGCTTTGGAAGGTTCACCAAAAACATATCAATTTCCGTACCTTTATAACGCTTTTTCTTATGTTTCAAAGTCGGGTATCTACTTCACTTCGTGACCCCGTCGTTTTCGTCGTCGCTTTCGATAAGCACATCACTTGCACCACGAGTTATTCGACCCTTTGTTTCCTCGGCTGGCGTACATTTCAATAGCGGAATCTTCGTCCGTCCCCATTTTCTCTGCAAGGCATCGGTTAAGCCTTTGCCGCGTTTTTTCTGTTTAGCAGGCTCACTTAAATCGTTAAGGGGGTGAAATTGGGGGCGATAATATTTTAAAGATATAGTTGGTTGTGGCCGGGAATATCCTAAAGCAAGACCATTAGTACCTCTTAGTGTTCCCTAAAAATCCGGGTCAGGGCCGTAGATCAGGCATGCTGCGTATTAAATCTCGGCCCAGCAACTTGATTTTGAGTAAGAATTAGGGGAAGTAAGGCTTCCGGTGCTTCGTAAAACCAAGATAAGTAAAAAGAAGTTCTAGTGGCCGATCATGTCAACGTCTTCCGCATTAGTCAATCGGATACCGATCGAAAATTCGAAGAGGTCGTCAATATGACGGGAAAAATGTTGAAGGGGAAGCTTTGCAGAAATAATCTCTTCAAGATGATGAAGGGGGAATTCCTTTGTTTCTTCTAGTCTATAATCTGCAGTAAGTACGAATCATATCTTCTGTTCCGCTGGCAGAAGAATTCAGTGATTCGGGTCGAAGAATGAATCAGAAGAAGAAAAGTAGAGGAACAAAGGGTTTGAATAAGCTTCAAGAATACGTCCGAAATACGAAGTTGTCGCAAATCTCGCGAAATCGAAGTGAGGGCTTAGGTTCGGTCACCACCTTTGAAGGGATGCTGGCGTAGTTTCGACTTAATTCAAAGGCTGTTAGCAAAGAACTATATGCCCTTAATTTCCTGTATGACTGAAAAATGGCAGCTCGTTTTTTAGTTGGTACAATTCAAGGTTTATAGTTCGTAATTATGGGTGCTTTCGGAGTCTGGAGCCGTAAAGGATGTAACATAAACGGATTTATCTCGACACCAAAATTTATCCCCGCCAAACACGTCGAATAAAGTCACCGTCGTAAATGTTGACAGCTACTCCTTTTTGGCTCGTTTATAAGTATTACTACCACTTTCGGTGACAAATTTGTTGAGAAAGACTATCTAGTTGTGAATAAGTATCCATTTGATCTAATTGTTTGTCTCCGAGCTCTCTTTGCTATACAGGCAAATTTGGACTTCGGGATCCGAAGCGTTAGTGTGCACATTCGCTCCGAAAAAGTAGTATTGCCTTTTTAGCCCAATACAAAAGCCGCTCAGAAGCACCTAACGAGGGGTGAATAAATAGGAATGCCTAGCGAAGACATTAGTTGACAGTTTAGAAGAAGAACGGGTCTCCGAGATCCGGGAAAACATTTACAAGAGCGCCGCAAGCTCGGAAATGGAACTAGCCGATACGTTTGTAGTAGCCGTAGAATAATTTGGAGAATAAAAAGCAACAGAGGATATGACATGGGAACTTAGAGTGCTATTGCCCATCTTCCTAAAATGACACAAGAAAACATGAAATGGTCACTCCGTGAATCCTTTTTCTTTCAATTTCAATGGTGTTTGAATTATACAGTTTGACAATATCAAAATTAACGTCTCAGCTAATGATAGATTAAATCGACTTCAACCTCACATCGTATGAAGAAATAGACATAAACAATTAGATATAGAAATGGACTCTTTTGAAAAACTCTCTTTAAATATTTAAATGGCTCAATTGTCTACTAGAGGTATGTTCGCCTCATCTCTGTCTGCATTTATAGGAAGCTATATAAATCAAAAATATCTGATCATTTAGTTTTTGAACTATCAATTCAATCTTCGATGATAAGAAATTTAATATACTTTGGCTCTGTCAGTACATATCGACGCCCCGAAAATTCTGGAAATTTTATTTATTAATTGTTGTTATTGCGGATGCAGAAAAACATAGGGGCAGTTAAATGTGCAACTTGGATATATTGCTGAACTGCTAACTGGATACTTAAATTGAAATTTTATATTCCATACAATTTATTGACACTTACCCTTATCTCGGTGTCCTGTTAAATCTATTGCATCTAATTAAAAATTGTTTGCTGTTGAATATATCTTAAAAGGAACAATTATTGCAGCAAAAAATATTTCAATATTTAATATCAATATTACCATACGCCCCGCTTATGATTTAGAAGATTTATTTACCTTCCGATCTACTTGTCGTGCACCGGAATGAAAATTAATTACAGTAGATATTAAATCAA
The DNA here is from genome assembly GCA_002205965.3 of Kappaphycus alvarezii. NCBI lineage: Eukaryota > Rhodophyta > Florideophyceae > Gigartinales > Solieriaceae > Kappaphycus > Kappaphycus alvarezii. The sequence continues at coordinate 76,518 of NADL03000108.1, forward strand.
TTAGATAGAAGTTTTTAAAATTAAAGATTCTATTCGACCCGTTGAAAGAACGTTAATCCTGTATCTGACTCGCTCTAGCTCCTTTTATTTGATGGATATATACTTATACATATGAGTAATATTTTATCTCATGATTCATACTTTTTCACAGGGTAAATTTGGTATGGTATTCAAACTATAAGTAATGCGAAAATTAAACAGATTTTTAGGCGCTTTACTGATTACTACATCGATCCTAAGATGTGTTTTTATATTTATTTTGAGTCCCTTATTTTATATTTATTTTGAATCATTGAGGAATATTTTATCTATTTGTTTTGGCTACATTTTCTCTGTATTCATTATGGATTTTTTAAATCCTAAAGATAGTATTTGAAATTTCACTAGATAAGGTTATTGTATTTCTATTGTAAATAAAATTATGGTCTTGATAAATTACTATCAAAAAGATACTGAAATATTTTTGCCGAGCCTGAAGCATGCCCACCAAAACTGTTGAACCTTTATCTGATTTTTGGTAGCAGTTCTACTCTGGACTACAGTAAATTTAGTCCTGTATTGGTAGAAAAATTTTCGCATCGCTCGCGGCATAGAAGTATATCCATCGATCATCTATTATTGGAATTGGTTTTATGTTCATATTCTTGTTCGAATCAATCCAGGCAATTATATATTATTCAAGTTGTAACTGCCTATTATTGTATCTACCTATGTCAACATTTTGGCACTTTGATTCACAATGTAAGTTTATAGGAACATCATATTTACAGTCTCTTGTTTTTTTTCATAGTGCAACCAATGTTTTGGTTACGATCTTTCTATGGGAATACATGGTACCCTAATATTTGCTACCCTCCAACTATGTAGACAAGTTCAGCATGCAGAGCAAGACATTAATGTAGGACAATAGAGACATATGAAGAGGTTACGAGTGGTTTTGATGCAACGGGACGCTGCAGGAAACCATTTTCATATACTCCTTTGATTACTGACAGCATCTCATTCTTTAAACACTCCCCATATACTGATTTCACGAGAGGCCTTTCCCAACAGTGGCACCTAGTGGAGCTTCACTGTATGCGTACCCAAAGCCTTGGGCTCCCCTCACCATTAGGACTTGTTGCTGCCTTCGTACTGATCATTTTCGTCCTATTTCGCTACTTCAGTGGGTTCTTTCAACCAATCTACTGCCATGAACTTCCCTTTGAACCTCGCCACAAAATTTACGCAATACTTGCATGTGATTTCCTAACTACCTCGACTTCTAATCTCCTCAGTTACGATCCGTGCAGGGATACATGCCTCCCAATACAAGACAACGAAAGTGAAAGCTAGCCCAAGCTGAGGTTTTCTGATTCCACAACATAAAATCAATCTGACGAGTCGCTTCAAGTTTTGTAGCGGTGTCAATAGGCAATGGGAGACTTGATATACGAATATTGTTCTCTTTGTTGAAGAGATTGAGGTTTAATTTTTAAGTTATATTCATGAAACACGTTGAAGGAAGCTTCTTCTGAGAGGGAGGAGAAAATAGATGTGAGAGCTATGAGAATGGGTATTTATATGCCTGCTGTAGCTGAGTAAATTTGGAGTAAAAGGAGAACAGAGGAGGGAAACCATGATTTCTAATTGTAAAGGTGGTTTTTCCACAGGAAGAATCTTAGCTATGTTGAAATATCCGCATATCTTTTAATATATTGGTGGTGTTGATTATTGTCATACTTCGTGCAGTACATTACGCCTGTGATTCCTAGCCCCCGCTTGCTGATAGAGTGAAGTACCACAGGCACTTCCATCAATACTTCATGAACATGCTTTTTAATTGTTGAGATAAGTAGACCCAAGAGTAAATAGTTCCAACTTGAATAATAAAAAATGCTTCAACTGACCTAAAAAAATATGAATAGTGAACGAAATTTAATAATAGATGATCCCTGTAGATAGAGTGATGATCCGAAGGATGTAGAAATATTTCTACAAATCTAGGACTATTTTTACCCCAGGCCAGAGTAAATCTACTCCAAAAAACACTTAACCGTTCGATAATTTGGGTAGACATAATTCAAGTTCGGCAAGAATTACTATAACATCTTCTTGGTAGTAATTTATCCATACCATAATTTTATTGGCAATATAGATGTAATAATTATATCCAGTGAAATATATACCAACTTTAGGATATAAAAATGTTCCAGAATGTATACAGTGAAAAATAGTACCAAAATAATTAGCTAAAAATATTCCACGATGGTTGACAATAAATACAAACATTGGTCCTCGAAAAAATGTTTTGCACCTTAATTTGGTCTCACTGTAAAAACCAGGATGCAGACAAATGTTTGCTAGTTTTTAACACATGCACACCACGATACAGGTTGACTGTGTACAGTATCATCCTGCTTATCTGTTCCAGTAAATAAGCCACCTGTGTTCTCCTTTTCGCTTTTTAACTTCGCCAAGCACGATTACCGCAGGCGCTGCTGTCACACTCGCAGAGCGCGAGAAACATCGTCATTACGTCACTTACTGCAACAAAAACGATATCCTCCTCTCCCCCGTCGTGACTGAATTCTATGGCGCCTCGGGCGATGACGGCAAGGGTTTCCTCCACTGCCTTGCTTCCTTTGCTGCTTCCTGTCGCGGTTCCTCCCCTCAACAGAAGCTCCGCGACTTCGTTACCTGTTTTGCTTTTAATCTCCAAATAATGCAGGTGCAACAGGTTTCTACCCGCCGCCTGCATCCGTAGTTAATTTGTGAGTACCCTCCGTACGCTTCTGTGTGAAAATTGACCGAATATTTTAATCTCTATCCCGGTGTCCTACAGTGATGCTGAATTGTGGAGCAATATTTTTATTGAGGCCCACAATTTATATTTATTATGAATCATCAAGGAATAATTTTATCTATTTTACACTGGCGCTATTTTATGCTGGATTCAGTGTGAAATAATTTTTATGTCCTACAGTTGGGTTTTTATATTATACAGGCTATAATTATTACATTTATGCTACCAACAAATTATTATCTGGATGATTGCTTACCTGGAAAATACTGCAATAATTATTGCTGAGCCTAAATTATGTCTACCAAAATTATTGAACGGCTCACCTGATTTTTGTAGCAGGTTCACCCTGGTGTAGAGTATAAGTAGTCTAGGTTGTTAGAAATATTTTTACATCCTCGGGCTATCGAAATATTCCCCTCGATCATATATTAAATTTGGTTTTCTATTCATTATTCATTCTAAGTCCGATTGTGGCATTTATTTATTTATTCAAGTTGGAACTATTTATTATTATTTGGATCTACCTATCCCAATTATTTTGCAGTTATGGGCCCAGATCGCCCCGAAATTCCTTCAAGGCCGAAATTTTCATGGGATCTTCGCACGGCTCCTTGGACGGATGGTAAAGGACCTCAAGAAAAATATTTTGATGCTGTTCAAAAATGGAAATCTGTTCATGATTTATTACCAGCATCAAATTCTAATAAGGTTCCTAAGGCAGTACAAGGTCTTGTCTTACAATCACAATTATTTGGACGAGCTCTTGATATTTGTAAGAAAATTCCAGACACAGAAATTCAGTCTGAAAATGGTGCATTAGCGATTGCTAACGCTATTCATAAGGTGGATCCTCTATCATCTATATCAGATACATTTCAAAAATTCTTAGATCTATTGCACACTACTCGTGGTGATAGTGAGTCTTTCAAAAATTTTGAATCACGGTTTGATGCTCAAATTGCCCGATTTCATTCATCTACTGGTACTTCGAAATTACCTGAAGCACTGGTATCATTTTTGCTCCTGGCTAATTCCAAAATTGATTCAAACCAGCGAGTATCTATTTTGGCTGCTGCTTCTCCGAAGCATGAAGAAGCCGATTTGGAAAAAGGAAAAATCCTAGAATTAATCAAATATTCAGAAATATCATCTATTATTCGTGCATGTGATAAACCAAAAAATACAAATCAAATATATGGAAATTCTCAAAAATATATCTCTTCAAGTCAATCAAATATTTCATACGGAGAAAAAAAAATTTCAAAAAAAATAATAAGCAAAGATTATCTCCTGAAGACTTTGCTGCCTCAAGGCAAAATCAACTTGTGACCGATGTGGAGAAATTGGCCATTGGGCCTATGAAAAAGATAAATGCAAGAGTGCTAAAAATTATCATAAAGGTTCATCATCTAGAATGGGAAATGCAGAAAATATCAAAGACAAAAATGATTCTGGTTCTGTAACATTTCATATGGTGAAAACGGTGCTTGATTCTCCGTCAAATACGTTATACCCAGGTCCGTTACTTGATGATGGAGCACCGTATAGTGGAATGGGATTGTTGAATTACGAGCACTTTCGAAATTTATTTTACCGAATGGAATGGAATTCTTGATGAACTTCCTGAATGTATCAAGGACACGCCCTTCTGGCAATACGGAAATGGCGACCACTCAAGCGAAAAAAGAAAAATGATCGGTTCAATATTTTTATCAGCTATTTCAGACAATGGAAATCAGGTTAAAATAAGGCATCTAATAATCAGTGGATCATCTCAATGGGTTATTGGAAGAAATATCACAAGAAAATCAAATATTATTCATATGACGGACAATCGCATCGAGTTCGAGTCCGCAAATAATTCAATCGATTCTATAACATTGGTGGATCATGGTCATCATTGTTATGTACCGGAAATATATTTATACAATCATCCGAACCTATTGAAAACTCATTTCTATCAGCAATTTGTTCCAACAATATCAATACATCAAAAAATATATCTTGGGCTGAAAAGAAGAAAATAATTAATAAGGTTCACAAACATGTATGTGGTCACTCAAATTATGATGATATAAAACTATTGTTACAAAGAAATTTTATATGGGACGATGAATGCAAAAAATATTTATCAAGCATAATTGACTCCTGCAAATTTTGTGATGTCACAAAAAAACCATCTCATCCTCGTGCAGTATCTTTAAGCTCTATATCTCGCGGATTTAATGAATTGGTTTGTGTGGATCATTTTTTTGTGGAAAACTTGGATATTTTTCACATTATGGACTCAGTTACCAGGTATTCAACTGGTTCAATAGTGCCCTCTTTAAGGATGGAAAATTGCATTGATTGTATTGAGACTCTCTGGTTAACACCATTTTGGGACCCTAACAATTTAATGGGAGATCAGGCGTTTGACAATGATAATTTTAGAAGCTATCTTGAGGAAAGAGGAATTTCGTTTTGTCCTATTGGTTCCCGCCGCCATAACAAAAATTATATTGAGTCAAAACATAAAATATTGAGAGACATTTATATCCGTTTAAAAATATCCGATTCTTCTGCAAGTAATACGGTTCGTATTGCTCGAATGTTTCAAATATCGAATGATTTATATGGAAATGATGTTGTTTCTTCATACGAGCTTGCCACTGGTCACACTCGACCCATCGATAATTCTGGTCCTCGAAGTCTACCAAATGATTTAAGAGAAGCTCATAATGAGCTAATAGCCAAGAGGAAATTAAATCTTATTCTAAAATCAAAGTCTGTGACCGATATTCCAATTATTTGGCATATTGTGGAAATTTTTCATCTACCAAATCAGAAAAGAGGATCTTGGTCATCGCCCAAACCAGTATTGAAATTCGACAAAAAATCTCTTATCGTCACAGTACCTGGATCCAATGGAAAATTTATACATGCTGCAATTGAAGATGTCCGACATTCCGTTTCATCTAATGAACTAGCATACCAAATTCAAAAGGCAAATGATTTATTGAATCAGTCTATTGAATATTCTGTGGAAGATATTTCTGATGAAACAAATATTACCGAAGTGAAGAATGTGGGCGAAAACAATTTTGACGATCATTCTGATGATGGTAATTTTAACCAAATATGAATACTGATGTCGAAAAATATAATGAATCAGAAATGATGGAAATTTATCAGAATCTAAAAACATATCTCTCGAACATGTTCCGGAATCTGAACTTAGTTCCCTACCCTGAAAATTTAATTCATATCCCTATTGATGAAAATGATGGAATTGATGCGCATGAAATTGAGTTGTTACCTGGAACGGAATTGAAATCATCTGAACAAAAAGATGTGAGTTTTTATTATAAAAGATTTGGATCTAAAGAAATTTTACTTCATCAAGCATCTGGACTTCCATCTCATATTATTTCAAATGGATACAATACGGAAGAAAATAATTTTCTCACTACCTGTTCAAAAATTTATGGTTCAATTAATCCCTCCGACCCGCTCAAAAAAAAGGACAGTCCTGTATCTGACATTCTCAAGCTCCTTTTATTTGATGGATCTATACCTATGGATATGAGAAATATTTTATCTCGGGATTCTTCTCAGTCAACAGGATAAATTTAGTTCAATATTTCAAAAGAGAAGTGGTGTGAAAATTGACCAAATATTTTAATCTCTATCCCGGTGTCCTACAGTGATGCTGATTTGTGGAAAAATATTTTTTATTGCGGCTCACAATTTATATTTATTGTGAATCATCAAGGGAGAATTTTATCTATATAAACTGGCGCTATTTTATGCTGGATTCAGTGTGAAATAATTTTTATGTCCTACAGTTGGGTTTTTATATTATACAGGCTATAATTATTGAATTTATTCCACCAAAAAATTATTATCTGGATGATTGCTTACCTGGAAAATACTGCAATAATTATTGCTGAGCCTGAATTATGGCTACCAAAATTATTGAACGGCTCACCTGATTTTTGTAGCAGGTTCACCCTGGTGTAGATTATAAGCAGTCTAGGTTGTTAGAAATATTTTTACATCCTTGGGCTATCGAAATATTCCCCTCGATCACCTATCATTAAAATTGGTTTTTTATTCATTATTCATTCTAAGTCCAATTGCGGCATTCATTTATTTATTCAAGTGGTGGTGGATCGTTATTTGTCGTACAATGTCGCACAGAGGCGTGCGGAGGGTATTCATAAATTAACTACGGATGCGGGCGGCGGGTAGAAACTTGTCGTGCCTGCATTATTTGGAGACTAAATGCAAAACGGGTAATGAAGTCGTGGAGCTCCTGTTGAGGGGAGGAACCGCGACGGGAAGCAGCGAAGGAAGCAAGGCGGCGGAAAAAAGCCTTGCCGTCGTCACCCAAGGCGCCATAGATATCAATCCCGACGGGGGAGAGGAGGATATCGTTTCAGTTGCAGTAAGTGCCGTAATGACGTTGTTTCTCGCGCTCTGCGAGTGTCGCAGCGGCGCCGGCAGTAACCGTACTTGTCGAAATGTGGCGGCGTGCGGAGGGGTGGGCAACAGTAACGTCGACGGCGATATCGGTACTGTGAAGCCCGTAAGCAGCGGGTACGTAAATATCCATTCGTAGCACGGGGGACTCCGAATGCCCAGATGAGTCGGGAACCTGGTGGAGGAGCGGATGTTCGACGAGGGCGACGATCCCAACTTCCTTGCAGTAGCGGGCAAGAACGTTGCGGAGGATGTGGTGACGACGAGTCATTCCGTCTTCGTATTTGCAGGTCAACGCGTGTTGACCACTTGGATCTAAGACGGGTGCGATGTCGGCCGAGCGGCGAAAGCAGACCGGACAGCGAGTAGATCCAGGGAATAGCGCGATGCCGAGACGTAGAGCCAGAGCGACTTTCCAGGCGGAAGAGGACATGTACGTACCGCGGTGAGGGTGAGGAAGCGATGAGAAAACAGTCGATGCGGAGGATGTGCGCACGGAGAGGAGCCGTGCTCGGTCGTGGGCTGCCGCGGACGAGAACAAGCCATCGGACTTCGATAGCATGAGTTCAGTTGTGATCGCAGACTGGAGCCTTTCGCCAGAAGTTCAAGTTGGAACTATTTATTATCATTTGGATCTACCTATCCCAATTATTTTGCATTCTGTGCATCATTGTACAACCCATAAATATTTACCACCACTTTTGACTTGGCTATCAGGTAGTGTACTTTCTAGTCGGTGGACACGCTCTATTATTTGCACTGTAGGCCCTGCTACATCGTTTCAATGTAAATTCGTAGGACTCATAAGCTTTGCTCCATTCGCTGCACACCGACTCCATTCACAGCCCTGAGCTCCTGACCTCGGGACCAGCTGGTATGGACACTGCAGTACGAAAATTGCTCCGAGGTTACATGGAGCACTTTTCTTAAAAAGAGCAGTGTGTTTAATCGTTCTTATTGCTTATTTTTGATACACGAAATGTGTCAAAATGTGTGTTTATTCGTTCTTATTGCTTATTTTGATACACGAAAAGTGTCAAAAATGTGCACTACAGTCTGTCGTCGCTTGAACTATTCATTAACCCTACAGATCACGTTCGCTAATTTGTATTCCCTTATCGCGCAACTCCCTGCCCACTTTCGTAAGGACCCGCCTTGCCACGTCAGTGCTCAGTTTTCTCAGCTTTTCCAAAACCAAACGCTTTGCTCGTTTCCTGTGATAGTTCTCGAACAATTCAAATGAATGAAAAAGAGTCCCATCTCCCTCGGGACATACAGCGACGTGACTATGAACATCATCATATGAGTAATGCTTAATGCACCACGCACAGAAATGAACTCCGCAAATCTTGTTCGCACACGTCAGCGCAAAGCATCCCGTGAAATCCAAAAATGCCATTCGGCAATCTTCACGTGGGCACCGCAAAGTCAGAATATTGTCAATAATATCCATACGCATTGTTTCAGCCTGTCGCTCATCCAAGTCCTGAATACTTTGAATTCGCTGAAACTCGGCCTGCATCTTCCGTTTCTGCTGCTCCAGCGCCACCCTAATTTCCCGCTCAGATCGCGCTCTTGACCGAAGATATTCCAGTTCATCGTGAATCTTCTTTAGCTCCTCATAGCTGACATCGTGCGCCTGACTGATCAAATCTAGTGCTTGGTACGCGACCCCACAATGATCTTGTGGGCACAAAACGTTCCCATTTTCATCTATGCTCCTCTTAACACTTCCAGGTTGTTTCGCCATTCGCACATGCATCTCAAAGCATACTCTGCAGATTTCATGTCCCTTGGAACATTTCCAAGTCTTCACGGGCAGCATATCCTCAAGACATATCACGCACTGCACTGTCAGTTGAATATCTACTCTCAAAATTGGAAACACAGTCCCTGCCACCCAATATACCCGTTCTTGCGATTCCTCAATGGTCGCACAATCGTATCCGGAATGCACAACATGCATCGCCAACTGATTTGCCGTATCTTGATGTCTCTGGATATCGTTCAGCATCTTTTTCTTAGCTGACACCAAATGTTTGATATCACCCTTCGAACTCCGAAAAGGTCTGATTCCTTTCTTGTCCTGATGCCGGAAGGCAGCGCCAACACAAATGGATAGACTACCATCTCCACCGACTTTGCTGACCTCTGCCTTTAGCGTTTCCATGGACAACAACGTGGCTCTCACCCCAAAGCCGAATTGATCCTCAATCAATCTGAACGCACTTTTCGCTTCCTGTTTGTCCCCTAGAACCTTAAAAACAATGTCATAACATTCAGAAGCTTGTCTCAGCTCCGGTGGAGCTTTCCAATCCAATTCCATATCCTCGATTCCTTGCACAGCTTGTGACAGGAGATCCAAGTTGATCTGGACAACTTCCACGTAAGCTGTTAGTAAACCCTCTAGAGCAGGAATTACAATATTGTCACTGCTCTTCATTATCTCCCATGGGACTAATTCTCCAACGCGAGCTCGCAAGTCATGCAAAAGACATGTCATGTCCAGTCCAAGTTTCTCTTTTGCCAGTTTGAATAGATCAGTCTTATTCTTTTCTCCCCCCGTTTCTCCTATGATCGCCCGTGCGGCAGCAAGCTTTAAATCCCAGCGATTCCTCAAACAGACCAAGCACGGATGCTCTTCCGGCTTGATCCGCGGGTCGTCATCCATCCCACAAGTCCAGTGAATCCTGTGACCACATGAACGGATACATGATACATTTTGATTACAGAAAGATTGCTTCCTGTAACATTCCACCTTTGAGGCGTTGATTCTGCACAGCGTACATTGTTTTTCCACGATGTTGTGACACAATATTTCGTCAGGATTGCCAACTAGGTCATGGCATGGGACTAATGTTACATGTCCACAAGCGGAACACATATGTTGTTCCAGACGCGTGCACTTTGACTCTAATGCCTCAAAAATCATTTCGCAAGGAATCTCTTCTTCATGACCACAAACACGTTGGAGACGTGATTTTCGACAGCACTTAAGATTGCTAATAACGGAGGACCAAATCGGCCTGTTTCTGCCTTCAACAATCAATGGACTCGTCGTTTCCTCTCCCTTTTCAAAATCAGTCGTAATCCTTGAGGGCACAGCACTACCCCATGGATTTGCCGAGAGGATTGTATCTGAAAGGCAACATTCCACTTCAACGGGGTGATGACACAAGGCTGATGCGACAGTGACTATGGCTCTACATGGACTTTCATTGTGGTTACCTGCAGCCAGCTCAAAAGCTTTGTGACAAGGCACACCAATCTCCTCGTGACCGCATAGCCTCCGATAGGTGACTGGTTCCACACAAGCTCTCACTCCACTTTCAGCTTCACAGTAAAGACCATGTGCTTTGACTACAACATTTCCATTCTCTGTTTCTGCACGATGGCCAGGGCATTTCCTGTATATCCCTTGCTCAAGGTGACATTCCACTTCGACAACATGAGAACATCTATATCGAGTGCACTGAATCTTGGTTGTGCATTGAGGGTATTCGGATGCCTTCAATGTCTCTAATCGGGCACAAGTTCCCGTATGTACTGAGTGACCATGTCTACAAGATGGGAAAACAAAAACATCGTCAACAGGATGTTGGCAAACTGATGAAGGTTCTCCACGAAGATGACATGGAGATCTGTACGAATGCCCGCAGGATCGTTTGACAGCAACCTCAACCTTGCAATTTGGTAACTTTTTCGATCTAAGCGCTGAATATAGTCTCGCACAATGCATTGGATCTGTCAAATGCCCACAACTTCTCATTACAACAACTGAGCCTGCGCACTTGCTCTTAAGCTTCTTCAAGATGGACATGTCAGCTGAAATATTGAAAAATTCTTTTTCGTCAGCGAAAGTTTTAACACGACCAGATTCAACATTTTTTCGCTCCGCGAAAACTGAGGGTGCAATCTTTCTTATATTTTCGACTGCATTGCACTCGACGATAATGTCATGGCCACACAATGGACTCTTGATGCTTGTTAGCTGGCGACAAGTTGGCTCCTCAAGAGAGCCCAATGTCATTTGAAAAGCGTCCGCACATAGTGCCATCATTTCATGCCCACAAGTCCGACGATACAATATTCTGACAGAGCAGGACGGTAATTCCTTATCGAATTGGTTTTGTTTAGTTGCAACCAACCCACTCTCAGGTGGTCCATACTTTACGCCAGATTCAACAACAGAAACTTCCCCTCTCACAGATTCTCCACCTTGTTCGCTCCATAATTTCCGCAATATATCTCCTTCGTAGCACCTGAGAGACATACTGTGAGAGCAGCGTGGACGCATCACCTCCACAGCTTCGAGGCACCGTGATGGGGCTATCAAAGATGATTCTTTGATGCTTGCATGACATGACATGCGAGTCTTACATCCGCACGGTCTCTGATGAACCACAGTTTTCATGCAAGTAGGGGGCGTTACTTCCCACCGCCGACGCTTAGAACATGATGGCCTTTCCATTCTGTGACCGCACATCGGATTCACAAAATCATCGACTGGCTCTGCGCATTCCTCTAGCTTTCTAGCCCCCGCAATGATTTCTTGCTCATCAAAACAAGAAATATCAATAACGTGTGGACATTCAGGGCGGCTATATTGCACTTTCACGTCGCACCTAAACGACTCTAAAGCAATTTTCATTGTCTCGGAGGCTGAATTATCCAACAATTTAAGCTGATGACATGCCAAAGGAACATCCGAATGAATTTGGCAGGGCCTTTGCAAAAGTACTTTGCATGAAACCGTATGAGGTGTGCTTGCATCATGACATTGTCGGTCACATTTATGACCGCACCATGGTAAGATAAAGGAGCAGGGTTCATTACAAAATGATGATAGCTCCTCCTTCGACCTTGGGAAATCTCTAGGTTTAGAAATATCTTTCAGGGAAACAGGATGTCGTGGGCAGCAAATGGTGAGGCTGTTCCCGATCCGCGGTTCAGCCCTCTGATCATCCGAGCCGCCTGCAAAACCTTGTCTGAGGTCAGCCAAGAGGCGTTGCCAGTGGCTTGGTCCGTCACCGCCCTGGGCCGACTTAACCAGTGCACCAGATGACCCAACCATGAAAAATCCCATACGTGCCCTCGACGTCGCTACAATAAACCGATTGCGAAGGGCCAAAAATAAATTTCCCGGCCGTGTACAGACTAGAGAAAGAATAATGATGTCATTTTCGTCCCCTTGATACCTGTCGACGGTGCTCACATGAACCGACTTCACTTTCAAACCAGTGCAGCTGTGCAGTTCCTGAAGGGCTTTCGATACAGTTACTTGCTGTCCCTTGTACGGAGTAAGAACAGTAACGCATTCGCCTGGGATGCCACAACGCACTAACCACTCCACGAGTGCTACACAAGCTTCCGATTCTCCCTCATTGCACCTGCTCAATCCCACTGCAGCGCGACTTTCCACCGTTTTCAAGTCCCAAAAGAAAACTTGTGGAAGAACCCCTGGGACAAAATTTCCTCCTTCACTCCATAATTTCTGCACACTCTCAATTCTTGAAGAAGTGGCAAATGGGCGCTCAATTCTCAGCTCCTTAACGAAACGATCCGCCACACGCTGGGTTATCGTACAGTCATGATCTTTGATTTGAACAATGTCTTGATATTCATATCTTGTCAGTTCACTTATTTCTGGTCGCATACGACGCTGAACATCCAGAACGGAACAAATGGATGAGTTGTTCCGAATAAGACGTTCGAATAATGATGTCTTTATACTAGGATAAGTCATCTGCAGGTTAAACCAACATGGCTGGACGAAAGCCGGTAACTGCCGGTGATCTCCTATCATCTCAATTTTCTGAACAGAAGGTACAGAAAGAACGGAGACAAGGACCGGTTCCATGACTTCACAAGCCTCTTCCACAAGCATGGCAAAAGGCTCACTTGCGCGCAGAGCTCTTAAACGCCGAGTGGCTCCGACAACGGTAGAACCGATTACACGAGCTTGCTTATACGTGAACGAAGCGGCTTCTGCCATGTCAAGCCGAGCAGCCTCCACATATGAGTCAGCAATGGAAATAAGAGAGGATGTCAGAGAAAATGCACCACCCAAGAAATCGGCCACGAGCCTATAACGTCTCGGTAGCGGGATTCCCCAACACCAATCCGATAGATTTTCCATCGAACTTGGAGGAAGATCTTCAGTCGCCACCAAATTCATATCTTTGTCGTTGTCTGAACTTTCATTTGATCCATCTCCAACAATATCACGAAAATGCTGCAAGCAATCTGGGATACATTCCCCAGAGTTGCTAGTCATTTCTTCACCGGGCATGTAGAGTTCAGGAAGCCAATCAGCCAATACCGAAGGCTCAGGATTCTCAACAGGTGACATGTCTTCTCCCAACATTTCGCTCCGCTCAATTTGTTCCAAAGTCACTGCCGCATCGTTGCTAGAAAACCTGTTCCTCTTGCCAATGACATCAGGGGATTCATTCTTCAGATCTAAAGCTGCATTGAAAGCCGTCCGTTCAGTAGCTAATGCCTCGACTGACGCATTTTCTAATTCGTCACCTGCTCCAGAGACGATTTTCGTATCGTCCTTTTCACTACCTCCCACTCTCGGTTCACGGCCTTCTTTGACGCCGAAATATTCTCGTGAACGCTTTGCACCATTACCCTCGCCGCATTTATTATTCAATGGTGGTTTCTTTGATACTCCACCGTCCAACTTTAGCTCCAATACATTTTCATATGAGGCCAATCCACCTACAGCCAGCGTATCACTTTCATCACATGTGCTGATAACCTCAGCGTGGCCATCTTCTTTCTCATTTTCTTCTGTTCTATGATCTAATATTTGATCGACATGCGCAGGGCAATAGAACTTTCCTTGGACGGAGAACCCTTGCGTCTTGCACCGCTGCTTCGTTCTCTTCGCGATTCCACAACATTGTTCTTGAGAACCATGATTAAGGGCAGAATAGCGACGAGAGACTCTCTTCATGTGCACGTCACAGTACTGACTTTCACCACGTACTCGATTGTTGCATGTCCCGCCATCGCTATTGATGTTGGCACAGAGTGGATGTTTTGCGCAAACATTCCTTGGTGCCATTCCTTCTACAGGGTTCACAACCAGGGTAGTCTCTAAGCTACAAAACCGGCAAGTATGTTCCTTGCAGAATATTGACCCATTCCATCTCTTCTCATCGCAGAATACGTGGTCGTAATAATTGTATGTGCATCTATGCTCAGTACAAAACCTGGACTCTGGAAACTTTCTATCGACACATTTGCGTGTTACTTCACATGCTAAGCAACCGTGATCCACGCAGAAACTTTGAGGCGCATCCAAACTCCTGACACGTTCTTGCGGGCAGCCACGGACACCGCATTTGTGTTCAGCACAAAATTTCGATCCCTCTACTGTGTGGACTAGCTTGACTTCATGCGGATTTTCCCCTGCCAAGAATTGGCATGTTATGCAGCTATGAAATTGGCAGTACGGAAGCAAGGGACTAACGTACCCTTCATCACAATTTGGATCACGGCATGAATGATCCTTGCATGACATTCCCACTTTGGCCTGAACCTCAACGCATCCTATTCTTACGCATACGCTACATGCGTGCTCATGGCAGACCGCGCTATTTTGTAATCGGGAACGGAAACATAATTCACCGTCGTTTCCGATGAAAGTACACGTATGATCATTACAATACTTACCTCGGACCCTACGTGCACGGCACCCAGGGTACAAACACTTATGCAATGCTTCGCAATACGCTCCTGGAGCATTGCTCTGGAACACGCAACCATCCTCTTTGAAGGCGGCACACCTCGGAGGCGGCTCAACTCCTAGGAGCCACTGCCTCAAAAGAAACTTGACACGACAACTGCCTACCGGGATCCAATGCTCCATATTGATACAGATACCTGAAATTGCCTCGATGACAGACTGGTCTGTAGGAGTGAAGTCCTCGGAATGATCAGTCACCTCGTGAAGAACAGAATACGCAATTTTTTCTTCTGGTTTCTTTTCTTTACCGACTCCAGAACAGTATAAACGCATCGCTTGTATCAAACGAGCAACAACTGCGTCTATTCCTTCACAGCCGCCGTCTTGACCTGAATTCCATTCATCTAACACTTCAGGGCAATTATCTCTGAACAAAGATCGCAGTTCACATAGTCCTCGGGAAAGACGTCGAGCTGCACGTAAACATTTCGAGCGTGCTGTTAACGTCTCTTGAAAACTGCGTTGCATGTAAGATGTTTTCTCAGCATATTTCTCAAGTTGTTCATTCTCTGGTCTTCCGCATCAAATGAGCCCTGAATTTATCTGGTTGCTCTTCAACAAGTCCATGAGAATTTCATCCAGTGAGTGATTCTTGTATGAAAGCACTACTATTGGACCGACTGCAAGACCTGCTTCCAATGCCCCCTCTCTTATTATGTCGAGAGCTCGGATAAAGATTACGCCAAGGTAGCTCTTTCCAGTTCCAGGTGGCCCCTGCGTGCAGTGTAGACTGCTCGAAAGACCTGCCTCAAAAGCAGCCAGCTGCGTCCGATCGAGAGTAGCATCACGAACTAGACTGATAATTTGTTCTGTAATATGTAGCTTGACGTGAGCAGGGAGTTTTGTAAACAATTCAATATCAGTTCGCCCAAGCGCCTTGCGGATGGGATCGCCGGGCTCTTCGTCGAAGGTTGCAGGTATTTCGCCACCTCCCTTACCTTCTCCAATCAACTTATGTACAAATCGAATGTTGTTCAGATGATCCTTCAGCTTCGAATCGGTAAGAGCAGAAACCACTGAGATAACCTCCGGAACAAACACGCGCAAATCGATAATAGCAATCCTCTGTCCTACTTGCAGCGGCTCTGGGTCACTATTAAGTATGGGTAAGTCTGTTCGACCAAGCAAGCGGAATGCAAGACGCCCTCTTTTCCTCTCTGCGTAGTCATTTCCGAAGCCTTCCTGCGGACGCACTGGTACGACTTCGGCCCAGTATATTTTTGACTGTTGAGGAAGAGGTTCATATCAAGCAGAGAGTCGCAAAACGCCGATAAGGGCAGAACAGTTCAATCGGTATGTCGTCTTCCAATTCGGACTCACTTGAGGGGGTTTTCTAGATGCAAGATGAGACGTAACGTACACCTCCCCTCCCCTTTGAAAAGTTTCCCTTTCGACCACGGCATCGTACACATCCGTTGAGGCACGAGGTCCAGGAGGGCCGACTAATTTCGCTTGTGCCTTCTTCAAACAGCCTCCGCAAACCCCGTCATGACCCTTCCTCGCACATCTCCAAACTTGATCGGCATTGCAACCAGCCCGACTATCCACCCGACCTGAACACCGCAGATTTCTACCCCCGACCATCCTCACTACCATCGGCTGGTCGCAAAACTTGCCGTCCTTTCCCATAATCCTACACCTCGGGAATACCGCACTCGCTCCCCAGTAGAACGCCAGCATCGTGATTATCCCTTGCAATGTATCTGCATACTCCACTACAGTTTCATACTGGAGGGTCATTGGCCTCGGACTCAACCAATGTCCCCCCATCAGCCACTCCAAAGTGGGATCATGCAATCCCTTCCACCCCACCTCATTTTCATTCTCATCTCCGGCTGTTTCTTTCTTTCCCCCAGCTTCCTGTATTAACTTCTCCAAGCTCCCAACCAGCACCCCCAGCACCGCCCCTGACTTTGCCACCCATTTAATATCCGCCATAATTCTCATCAACGTTCCGTGTACCAAAACCTTCATCTCTCCTACGACCTCGACAGACTTCACTGTAACAACTCCCTTGCCAATTAACCTTCCTTTCACGACATCCGCAACCAATTCCATCTCCTCCACCACCCTTTGAGCAGGCTGTGTTCCGGCATTCAGACTTCTCACCACACTCAAACAAACTTTCACCACTTGCTCCCCACCAGGTGACAAATTTGATGACGCTGGTAAACGCAGCAACAATCTCAGCAAGTCTTGAGCAGCCTCTGCAGAAGCTCCAACGGCGACTGCAGTCCATGTCGCCCGCCACATCTCAACATCATGGTAACCGTGTAGCTTCGGTACACCTCGACGACGAAGAGCAAGACTCTGAAGAGTTTTCAAGTACTGACGGACATTCTCTGAAGCCCTGGGATTTTTCGAGCTCTGGGGAGGAGGGCTTCGGCCGGGGTTGGGGTCGTGAGGATTCAAATCGTGGGAGTAGCGGCAACGAGAACCAAACTTGCATTCTCCGTGGCGTTGGAAATAGAAGCAGGGTCGAGTGGGCTTGTCATGACTTCTGGATTTATCCTGGTTTCGTTTGAACCAGCCAGGTCGGCTGGTGTGGCTTTCGGTGCGAATAACGGTACCCGTGGGAGTTAAACATGTGAGTTCGCGGCTTGAAGGTCCTGGACGGCCGTTGCCAGTACTTGGATGGCGGTACGGAGCGGGAGGAATAACGATGCTGGAGTCACGGTTGTGAGAGGTTTTCTTTGCGGCCTTTCCTGATGATCTCCAGTTCGCAGGGCCAGGCCTGCCTTTGCTGTCTTGTTTCGAAGCACAACGAGCAAAATTGACGTTATCATTGTTTCCGGATTGGTGTTTCGGTGCGTGTTTGTTGTTCTTCTTGTCGATGGCAGGGAGGTCACCATAACAGGGTACGTTATCGTTGCTGTTGAGTGAAGAATCCCGGCGCCAGGAGATGGTGTTGTTGGAAGTGGATGGCCCGGAATGGACAAGGTTGGAGTCTCTGCTGGTCGGTCGGGCTCGGGGGACGTTGGGATCAGTGGTCATACTAGATGGACGTGATTCGACGTCGAGAGAGGGGCGATGTGATCGGGGAGGGTTTTTGAGATGAGGCAGGGGCTTTTCCCGGCTGTGGTCGATTGTCTGGGATGATTGAGTGGAAGGGTTTCGGGATGAAATCGGTGGTACAGTTGTGATGGATAGGTGGCGTGAGGGAGGATGCCTTGACGGTCTTCAAAATGGAGACGAGGTTTTGGTATGATCAATGAGGTCGCAACGGATAGTAGAGGCTTGAGGATTCGGAAAAGGCTTTCGGATGTGAGATTAGCGGTTGATTAGTGAGAGGTGTGAGGGTGGTTCTGGGTGTGGCGGCTACCGATCTCGGAATTGTGCTTTTAAATAGTCATTGTGGACGAATTATCGATGATGGGGACAGCAGAGGTCTTTTTGTAAGGTGTGGTTTGCTTCAAACAGTTTTAAATTTGAAACCTTGAATGGGACGGAACCGGGTGTACAATTTCCTGCGATGGGATCATTATTTTCTGTATGTCCAGTGCTGTAAATATTTGCGTTTGGCATTAAAACATTTCGGTACAATACAGTTTGATGTGAAACCCCTGTTAAAGTAGTTGTACAGTGCGATAAAATAAACAGCAAGTCCCATCTATCAGCTAATCAAATCCTTCCAGTCTTGATTTTTATCCTTATGAGAAGAGACCGAAACTTTTGGGATCAATTTGAAGCTTTACCCCGCACTTTGTTACATAAATTGGGCAACCTATTCAGAATTCCCGATAAAAGGATATGTTCGCAAAAGAAATGTTTACCTTCATTGTTTAGGCTCAAAAGTTAAAATTTTAGGGTACAGTACCGTTTCATAAATATCGTTTGCAACAAATTACAAGTGTAGGCTGCGATATTTACAGTACTCTGGAATGGGCACATTCCAATCTGTGTCGAAATTCCACTCGGATTTAACCAAAATTATTCCAAATAATTCACCGCAACCGCAAAGGTACCAGTTTCAACTCGAGCCACCACAAGGGTCATCACTTGACGTGGTAATTTGCAACTCCAAATGGGTTCCAGCCAATCCATACATCTCAATAAAGACACCCCCCCTTTTCCCCCTTGACGTGGTGCACAGCGAATAGTCCATCACTTGATCCTCCATCATTTCTTCTGGAACCAGCTTCTTTCCACTTTGATACACCCGAATACCAACTCGGATCTGCAAACGGAGACATGCTGCTGCACGCCTTTCGAAAATTATTATCTTTTAACTACTCTTCCTGTATATTCCGGTGTCTGGATCTGAAGTCGTGATGGGGCAAAACGTTCGATCCTGTTACTCCAGTATACTTGATTCTGTAACTAGACTTTTTCGGTGCCGTGCAGCCTACTGCAAATCGTTGGTGCTAGCTGGACATGATCATACTTTTCACCGTAGTGTTTCCTCCGCCACCGGAACACTGCACAGGCTAGTCGGAATTTCACCATATGTTCCATTAGCAGTAAACTGAAATAAACATTTCCCCTTCATTACCGAATCTCTACGCACAGTACGTATTGCTGCTGCGTTCTTAAGTTCAAATAGTTTCTGCATTCTGCTCGGACTGCCCAAATGTGGCTATTCGTACCTTGCACGTAGGTGTGATGATCTTTGCCTGTGGAAATGGGAAGAAATGGGTCAACGCAATATTTACTTTTGCGTTGTGAACAAGGAGCTATTCATCGAATAGTACAGTTTTATTTGGAGACGCATTGGTGTCGAAGGTAATTACAAAGTTACCGTAGTGTATAGTGACTGCGTAATCCGGAGCAAACAGCGATCATCGCTTTTGTCAGTTGTAAGAGATACAATGCCAAAGGGGATGACGCTAGTCATGCATTCAACCATTCGCATAACGCATTAGCCGGGTGGATATAACCGACCACATCTTCCATGCATTAAAATAACCCAAAAATTTCTCCCATTCACCCCATTTTGCGTCTTCCCAGCCTTCCCGTGTTCGGTCATGTTCTAGCAGGCACCTCTCTCTTCCAATTGTTGCCTATTGCACCACTAAGGGAGATGATGTCTTGTTCTTCTGTTAATCGTACTTCTATAATCCAAAACTCCGTTCCCACTACGACGAGACTCACTACTTTTACCGTTGGTACTCGTCACAGACCACGAATCCTGTTAACATTGTTCTATCCCGCGGGAAAGAACCTACATACCACTTGAATCCGCGGTCACAAATCGTTTAGTTTTGCTCATAAAATATTGGAAGCATTCTTTTCTTTTGCAGCGGTATCTTTATACCCATACTCTACGGAGCGTCTCCCATCGAGATGTGAGGTCTGCTTTAATCATGTCCGCGGGGAGGTTGTGCCGAAGTAGTAATAAGTTGACTTTTGTTGCTTTCAGGTGACCGCGCTTGCCATCTTTTTCACGTACAAACACATGCCCAGAGTATTCTTAGGAGCCAGTACATCTCCAATGTACTCGCCGGATGTGGTCGGGAAGTTTTACTATTATAATATTTCGTAACTTGCGATAGGATAAAAGTGGCTTCAACAAAAAGAAAACTAAAAGTCACCCGAAATGAGAGTCGTTTCCCCCATTAAAGTGCTACCGTACAGTAGACGTCAGCATACAATGAGGAGGTGTAGACGTGAAAGATGAGTGACTCCTCTACTTATCAAATCTGCACTAGCAGGCTGTATCACCTCGCTGAGGGGATTTGGAACTGATTGAAGATTTCGGATTGAATTTGACTCCCAATTAGCCTTAACTCTCATGAAGGAAGCAATTTCCACAGCTTATATAAACTTTTACTAAACTTCAGTATCGACAAAGCTACCGGAAGCATCAGAAAAGTAGAAAAATATTTCCTGTGACCGCAGAGAGCTTGAAAAAAGACACTTCATATAAACCAAGTTATCTATTCCTCAAAACATTCAGTCTCTAGATCAGAATCAAATACTTCTCAATGGATGTCAAAAGTACTCAAATAGTCCCCACATATACCGGTAGATGTCCAATTATCGCGATCCTATTCTGGTAACAAGTACAATTAATCTGATGCTCTCCAACCGAATCCATGTCCAAGACCACTTATTCCAACCAAATCATTTCTTTTGGTTCAACATGACCTAGCATGATATTTCTCTTTTCATATGCATGCTATTAATATTCCTTCACATCCACCTCAGACCATTCCTCTGTCTGCTGTTTTCTTCCAAGAATCACCGTTTTCATCCTCTTCATCCATCGCGGAGACAAGTTCCAGGGCTAGTCATTCCTCGAAGCAATTCTATCCTCCCCAATTGGGTCCCTCCCACTGCCTTGATGCTTACTGCTTTAGCGAAGGAACTAAGCCTCTAGTTTGGTTGGGCCCGTAGGGAATAAATGTTGATGGGGTGATGATGATGAAATTCAGAGATGAGGCGAGAAAGTGGTAATCCCTTAATTGTAGTTGTTACGGAGAGGAGTGTGAAATGTCAAGTTTTCTTGTCATGTGGCTATGGATAAACTTTAGGCGACACCTGACGGGTTTAAAAAGCGTGAAAAGGTTCAGATTTGCGTAACCGCTGAATCCAGAACTTGTATTAAGATTAGTCTTGTAGTAGAAACTAACGAGAATCGCCTTCGAGATAATCATTTATGGATAAAATCACGTGAGTGCATATTGATTATGAAAATAGATATTTAGGAGCGAAGAAGGTCAAGTAAAAGGAGGAGACTAAACAAATTAATGTCAAAAAAGAAGTCAATCGGACATAAAAGGGGATATGAGGAAAAAGAAAAGGTATAAAGAAAAGTGTTGTGTTTCGCCCCGTAAAAGAAAAGAAATTGGGCGAAACGAAGGAATAGGAAGTGAAGAGAGCGTTAATGTGGGTGCGACAATCGTCGATCGTTCTGCCTAATTGATGTAATATCTTCCGCCCTCCCAGGAGTTGGGAGACACTAGGCGGTTATTTTTGGATTGTTGTAAGATTTTCTGTTTTTTGTCAATCGACAGACAATTCTACATGTGTTAATTGATTTGTGTTTTGATGTGATTTCTGATAGTGCATGCTACGTTTGTGATTAAGGCCGAGAGTCAAGTTGGTATTTTGCTAGGAAGGCTATCTGATTCAAGTTCATGGTTTTAAGTTGAACAACGTGGTTTTCAGTATGGTTTTGTTCTTAGTTTTGTGGCCCAGATAATTTATCTAATGGTTTGTGGCCGTCTCAGTTCATTGGGGTTAGAAGTCTCGACTTTTGGCTGGTTTATCGAATTGTGGAGTGCTACAAAAGGGGACAGAGTTGGAGTAAACTGAGTACATCATTATCTGAAACCAAAAAAAACGGAGAGTATATCGTAACGGGAGGTAATTTCTGCGCGTAAAGATAACATCTTCAGTTCCTCGCTTAAAAGCTTATATAACTTGCAGATGCGGGTTTTTTAAATGCAACCGAGTGTATACTTTACAATAGCGTAGTCGAGTTCGTGTAGCTCTGATTTGAGCACCAAACAACTTTCGCTTCCGGCGGGCATGGGGTGTATAGCATGGTCTGCGACTTGGTAAACAAGAGTTCGGTAAGTTTTGACGAAGTGTGCACCTGGAACTGTCTTCGAGTTGAGAACAATGACCCTAAGCAGATTTATCTGCTGACGGGCTGCCTTCACGCGATGCACATTTGAGTGGAAATCCAAATTGGAATACCGTCTGGTTATTCCAGAGTATGGTGCTGAGTTGATTGTCGCAATAGTATTATTCTCTACCTGGTATTTAAATTTCCCAGTAATGTCCTCAGTTCTAGTGCATGACAATTCCGAGTGTTCCACTTCATGCTCATGCTTTTTGATCACTCTGTTGACACATCCAACATTGACTGCAGTGCAACTGGACTACTCTCTTGCAGTTTGCGTAGCCCGTAAAAAGTGACAGTTCCAATTTCGGAACTGCTCCGTCTGCTTCATTTTGGACCATAATTTGTTCCATAGCCTCAGCGTATGGATCCATGTACATCTTGTGCAGTGTTTGGCTACATTCATCTCCCTGTGGGACTCCACGGCTCACTTCACCCGTTATTTCAGAAAGACATCTTTGGTGAATATGGTCATCGGTTGTAGCTGCAGCGCTATGTGGTTTGAAGCCTACGCGGAGAGGCGACCTTTTGGGATGTGCATTAGCTTATCGAATGGTACATATTGGAGGCGTGGCTGAGGCCAAGTACAGTAGTTTAATTCAAGCCGGCAGCAAGGTTGGAGCCCTGGTGGAGAATGGCAGTCTCAATTCCAGTGCTTGTTCGAAAGCTGAATTGTGTGGGATGGAACTTGCACTGACTTCGGACGCAGGTGGCGATGGCCTTAATGATCATTTGGGGGGCGTGTGAAAGCAGTTCGATTCTTTGATCTATGTGGGGGACTTCATTGCAGCCCTTGTTTTTGAAGAGGGGAATAGCATTGGGGTGGTCCAGTCCTTTAGGACTTATCCGAACTCGCAGAAATTATCGCTGAATGCAGTTTGTATTTTTTCTAAAGCAACCAGTGCGATCTGAAAAACTTCGCAGAAAAGTTCATCAATGCCCATCGCTTTGTTGGGCCTTGCCCTTGTTATGGAAGCGGCGACAAGCTTTCGGAATCGGGATTTGCTGACAAACGAGGATTTCGATGTGGCATGACCGGTGCCTGGTTTAGCAGTCATGTGGTGGTAGATCTTTATTTGTCGTACAATGTCGCACAGAGGCGTGCGGAGGGTATTTATGAATTAACTACGGATGCGGGCGGCGGGTAGAAGCTTGTCGCGCCTGCATTATTTGGAGACTAAATGCAAAACTCAGTCATGTAGCGAATGAAATTAGCGGGTTCTAAAACTGTACTGTGGTGGGGCTGAGGAGTACTGGACAGGAGGTATGCGCGGCTTTTCGCAGGGATGACCTGATGATGTTTCGGCATTTCGGGCATCCGTAGAGGCGAGATCTTGGATTTCTTTCCTCCGTGTTCCCTGCTTGAGACGGTTTAACTCTCGCCAGATGCGCCGGTCCATGTCGCAGTAGGCGGACCATGTTAGAGGTGTTGCACATGGTTGTTTCGCTGCTAAGAAAAACTTGGAGAGCTCTGACTTGACTTAGTCAAGTTATCGTGTCCAGTAGGGGCTGCGCATGTTTCGTGCAGATTGTCGAACCGTTGACCATGGCGACTGAGTATGCGACTTCAATTCGAAGTACAATATTTCCAAGTCTTCTGCTGGTGTACATGAGGCAACCTTTCTTCAGGTTCCTGGTACCGCCTTATTGAAGTATTGGTTTCCTTTTTTACATACTTTTCGTAGCGACGCTGTTTGTGTGGGATGCTTTCCGCCTTAACTTTGTATTCAGGTACCGTATTGACTGTGGCAAAACGGTCATGTGATCACTGCATTAGCCCCACGTGTTATGCAGAACGGAGAAGCCCGCGCACTGAACCATATTCGATAGAAAGAGGTCTGCAGGGAGAATTGTGAGCTGATTTAATATTTGAAAGATATGGTCGATTTTGGCCCGGAATATCCTACAAGGTGACCAGTATTACCTCTTAAATTTCCCTAAAAATCCGGATCAAGGCCGCCCAACTGACAAGCTGCGTTGGGAATTGCGACCGCGGCAGCGTGCCTCTGGGTAAGTACCACTCAGACCCTACCATAGGCATCCATTCCCCTAACGGCCACGTTACGCGCGACGTCGGTTACCATCCCATAGGCGTTTGTGTGCCAACCTCCGAGAGTTTGTATCGGGAGAGGCACGAGCCGGCCTCTCACGGAGGCTACAATAAAATATTTATATCTCCTATGCTCGGCGGAGATTGTGGCATTGAGGGAGTTGAGTGGGTTAAATGTGTGGACCCTCCTACTGGAGGGCAGTAAAAATCAATTGAATTGCGTAGATCCAAAATAGATAATTCCAAATAATTTAATAATGAAACTAACTGAATAGGACTGAAAATAATAATAAAAGGAAACCAATATTTATTAATGCACGGGGATAGTTCGATGGCTTGAGCATTGCTAAAATTCTTTACCAGCCTAATACTATGTGTACTGAAAATAGGAGTAGAAAACTTACAAAAGATGATTCTAGCCGTATAAATATATTTGTAGACCAAATTTACGCTCAATAATAACTGTAGAATAATTCTTCAGGTGAATATTAACCCAAATAATAATTGTTGGTAGTATTCTTAAAGTAATTACAACTGCAGATTTTAGAATACAGCTGTAACACATAAAAATTGCTTCACGTGTAAAATGTATCCAAAATGGGACATTGAAAATAGATAAAACTATTTCCGAAGATTCATAATTCCTCAGGGAACAGCTGACCATATTTTTCATGAATTTTAAACACCCCAAATGCCCCCCAAAAATTGTTGGCCTCTGATAAAAAACTGTTCCACAATATTTCATCACTCTATTCGATATTGAAAATAAAGTAAGTAGTTTTCCAATACTATAAAATTAAAATTATTTTCAATTTTCACACCACTTTGCCTTTGAAAAATATGAATGGTATATATTATTATGTTGTTGCCTGAGATGAATCACGAGGTAAAGTATTGCTTGTATCCATAGATATAGATCCATCAAATAGAAGTATCATGAGTGTAGCAGATGCAGGACTGTCATTGTTTTGTAAACAGGTCGCATAGATTAGTTAAACCAGCTATCCAAAGCATTTTCGTGGATTTTATTTGTTTCATTATTATATCTTATCAACTGGACATCAGCTCTTATTGATTTTTCTTCAGGTACACAACATGTGGAAATAGAACCGAAAAAATCCTTTGAGTCCACAGCAACATGCAGGGGAACATTAATATTAAGTACCTTACTGTATGCTGCTGCAATAATTTTTTCTTCTGCAATAGCTTCATAAGCTTCTATTGTTTCACCAGATGTAATTGACTTAACAGGACACCATGAAAAATGTGAATACAAATAAATTATATGAAATATATGATTGCAATTTAAAGAAGCAATTGAGAGTCAAGCAATACATCCAAGTTGCGAATTTGTAGAGCCTCATATTTTCCTGCATCAAAAAACAGCAACTGACAAATTAAATTTTCCAGAATTTTCAGGGCGGCTATTGGTAGATATAACGGATTTTAAATTTTGTAAATCGATGATTGAATAGATAAGTCACGATTCAATGGATTGGACTCACTTTGTTGCAAATAACTGACTGTTAAAGCATATACAGGAGAAGAATTCATGCCTAAATAGACAGTCGTGCCATTTAGAGAATTAAAGGAGAAAATCTCAAAAGAATTCATTTCGTCATCTGGTTGTTTCCGGTGATTTCTGGATATAATTTGAGGTTCAAGTTCACTTAAATTTTCATCAGCTAATATATTAATTTTGTAATCATCGAGCTGTGTAATTCTAGAACCATTAAAACTGAAATACTCAGGCATGTGCACTATTGTTCCCAGTTTTTAAATGTTTTCAAGGTCTTGAATAAATTTTTGTTTAATTGATGCGGTTCACCAATCAGTATTTCATCAATCAATTTAATAATAAGTAGTATCAGTGACTATTTGGAGCACATAAAAATTGGGGTACATAAAAGACTATTTCCAAGCCAAGATCAAAAATTGTGTTATCTGAATGTATTTGCAATTTTTCATTCGCGCTGCCTAATCCATACGATGAAGACAATAAGAACCAATAAGTGGAGTTTTCTTTGCATTCTCCAGGGGTCCTCGCGTAAACGTCGCGAAGTTCTGATCCAGATTGTAAAATTGCTGATTTGACATCGACCTTTGATAATTGCCATTTCAAAATTGTAGTAATGGATAAAAGCATTCCAATTGACATTGGGGATCAATATTCGGAATCTGCCTTTAGAATTTTTTTTCTCCTTGTCCTATTTCCATGCGCAGCAATCCGTGCTTTGCAATAATATTTTCCATCATCTAGAATTTTAATATTGTATTAATCGTCACTGGATATTAAATTGGAGTCTGGAGGAATTTTTGAAACATGAATTTTCAAGCAGGCTCTCAAAAGTACTACTTGACAACACACTGCACTCCAAAGGCTCCTTCGTTCCGTGGGCCTGCGACTCACTTCCCCTTTGTGACGTGGACCTGCGACGGGACGTGCAGAGACGGTGAGTGCAGGGTTTCGCGGGTGCCACGGGTCCGCATCTCTTCGTTTCTTGCTGAAATCCTCTTCCCGCGACCATCGATCGCGTTCTTCTCCTATTCTGTGCCCGATTCCTCCCCTATCTCGCTGACTTTCTTTCTTCGCAAACGCCTTGCGATTTCACCACTTTTGATTCTTCAAACTCCCTTATCACCTTCGGTACCTCCCCCTTCGTCATCGCTGGTACCGATTCTTTCAACATGACCGCCCCTATCTCGCTCCTAAGTTTTCCACTCCGTTGCGCCAACATTCTCGACTCAGTGTAGATCAAATAACTTCAACTGTCAAAATTTTCTTGCCTTTCCTTGTTTGTTTTGGTCTTGCACTGCTGGTTGGTGACCTCCACACAAATATAGGATATGAAAGGGAGTTCTAAGTTCCACACTGACGTACAGGATCGGAGTCCCGAGGATTGGCACAAACTACTGTAATAATCCCAATCGCTTAGTACGGTCCACTGTTTTACAGTAGGACCTCGAGGAGTGGAAAGTACAGGATTCACCATGAATAGGTGCTCTAATGCACGCCAAAAATATAGCACACGTCCGGGAGGGTGCTTGAGGTGAGTGAGTAATTGCACCAGTGATACCATAGGTTTAAAATTTCAAAATAAGGACAAGGAAGAATTTCAGAATACCTTGAGAATTTTATAATATCAAAAACGGAACAGGTTCGTTTGAGTATCGTTAGTATTCGCGGTCGGTGAGTATCCTAGCTTGAAGTGCGACACGGTACTGTACCATATACTGTACTGTATAATAAATTTGTACATGACCAGGACGGACATTTACTGTACAACTAAAAGAGTATGTAGTATGCGTAGTGTCAGCGAGGGGGAGCGAGGAAGGAAGGCACAGTGAACGGTACAAAAGCCCCCGTGATGCCGTTGAAGTCCCGTATTTGGTGTGTTTAATTAGGCCGATCGCCATAGATAGTTGACACACAGGTAGGTAGGTAGTCCGATTGACCGTTTTTTCCTATCCTTTGTTTTCTCTCTTATCGCCCCGATCGGGCGGAGAGCTCTGCCTTATATAGCCGTTGAGTGGTAACAGCTCGATAAATGCAGTACTGTATTACCGGTAGCACCTTACACCAGTACTTTCACCTGGCAAATACGGCACAAGTCATCGAAGTTGCCAAGTCACTGTAGTCGTGGCCCGCGATTGGACACGACCGTTTGTACAGTATGCCCTGTAAAACAGAGTAGCTACTTTACAGTGCAAATCCGTAATGCAGAATATTGTACAAGAAGGAGAACCGAGTACAGCCAAACAAGTGGGAATTATACCAAACTTTAATGTATATTTCTACATCAAACAGGGACATTTACAGCTAAGAGAGTTTGCACAATACTGTCGGCCACTGTAATGTATATATTTTTTAG
The DNA here is from genome assembly GCA_002205965.3 of Kappaphycus alvarezii. Classification (NCBI taxonomy): domain Eukaryota; phylum Rhodophyta; class Florideophyceae; order Gigartinales; family Solieriaceae; genus Kappaphycus; species Kappaphycus alvarezii. Next base: position 105,018 of record NADL03000108.1, read on the forward strand.
CAAAAAGACCTGTTTAAGGATACGGAAAAGTACTGTACGACCCTGTAATGCCCATCTTCAGCAGTGACCAGAAACCTCACCATTTACTATTCAAAAATAAATAATGTACGACACTGTAATGTATACAATGAAGAGGAAATTTTACTGCTGAACCAGTTGGTACTGTAATCTATTATAATTTACAATGCAGTGCTCAAAGCCTCCTCGAAATGAAATATTTTTAACTAATTAGAATAAAATTCGTAATATTAACGTGTACCACAAAATATGATTTGTCGCAATTTTCTGAACCGCACCGTTGCGCTGAGGAATCCAAAGTTGGTGTCTTGATTCTGTATGCTCACTTGAAATTCCAGATAATCAGGTGCAGCTCCAAGCGGAAAGATATATAAAGAATTTTCTTTGACTCTAAAACAGCTCAAGAAGCTTGTCGTGAAGAACAATTAAATGAAAAAGCACTAATTCTTTATATTTAGGGGATGTTGTATGCTCAAAATTCCTGTCAAAATGTGATTTATTTAATGTTAGCGTCAATAGTACAGTAAACTCGTAAGGTAAACAAAAATACAATAAATCTCCCAACGTAACGTTTTATAAGTACTACAGTCACGTGTTCTGAGCTCATTGACGAGAGCAAGTATTTTTCAAGTCTTGGTGACAGAAATGGTCTCAATAGCTAATAACACAAATCAAACTGCACAACAACTGATCACCGGTACAATCATTCATCAAAGAAGAAGTCTGAAATAGCCTCGAGAATATCAGTTTATTGTAGCAATATTGGATTGAATTCGAAACATTATTTGATTTGACCTAGTAACAGTAGTAGATTAGTACTGTATACTTTGCGATGTAATCAGTGAAGAAGTCAGAATGGAAGCTTTAAAAAGAACTAGCTCACGATTACAGTACCTGAAAGAAGATCAAAAGTAGTAGTAAATGAATATGAAATGCACGATGACCCCAAAGTTGAACCAATTTAGTCTACTTGCATAAGGAACCAAATCAGGAAGGTTAAATAGAATACAAGCAAGAGTAAGCTCAATTGAACAGAAGGTTCAAATTAATGGAAAAACTAGATTTTTATTCGGTGCTTCGGAGATCAGGCTGACGACTGTACATGGAATAGGAAAGGGGTTTAAAACTGGCTTCAATGGGGATTGTGTCAACTAAGATGTAATCGCGTGATCTGAAATATGCCATGGACCCAAGAATGGAAAATGAGAACTATCGCTGGTGGATCAAAATAGGTACAGGCAGTTGATGAATGTAATTTTGAACGGACCATTGCGTAATTGGGAAAAACTCATCGAGAAAACTGGCATGTAGTGACAGCATTGTATGGACAGATCCGTGACATCTTAGACCTCGGAGAACTCAGAAACTTGGAAGGATCTTATATAATTGACATGAATAGTAATCATGCAATAAAATATATTACGCAATGACATTAATTTATCATAAGAAGCTAAAAAGAAGCAACTGACTGCATGGATAAAAAGAGAGCTCTACTGTAGGACACCAGGATATGATTACAATTAAATATCTCTCTTCGCATTGAAATTAGAGGAGGTTATAAGAAAGCACAAGTAAACTCATTGTAAATTTAATAAATGAGACAAGAAGAAACGAAGTTAAAAAAGGCGATCAATTCTATGATCACGAAGAGTATAATGCAGAAAAAGCTGGACCACCTTCCATAATGGCAAAATTTTGGACGTGGCAAAATTTTGGACGGCTTTTTGCCAAATATTTCGCACCGAAACACCCTGCGAAAACCATCCCAGATGATCCCCGAGCCCATTATCGCCCTCCGAAGTACCCTGAAACGAAATCTACCAAAAAAGAATACCAATCTTTATCCCAACACTCGCACAACTCAGACTCTAACTACTGCACTACCTCTCATTCCTCCCCTGCGTCACTTCCCACCTCTCCATCTTCATGCTAGACTCTATACGCCAACAAGCCGTGAAGCGCAAACGTCAACTTGCAAGAGCAGAAGAGCAAGCATCCAAGCGACGAGAGGCTGTGCAACTCACGCAAAAAGAAGTATTACGTTCGAGCAATTGCAAGAATATCAGCAGTGGGCAAGTCAACTGTGGGAACCTCAAATAAACTCGTGAGTAATAGCAACGAAGAAAAATTGAGAAAAATCCTGCCCGCAGAGCCCATGCAAGGGAGCCCGCCCGTGATCTCGGCTTCTGAGACCGCCATCGAGAAGCAATCTATGCTCAGGGCAGCACACACGGGATTCGTGGCAGAATTCTATAGCCTGCGCTTCTTGCTTGGCAGTATAGCTGAGGATGGTTGCACAGGGGGGTCCAAGGGCTTGCCGTCGACAGATGCGATTCGTTGCTTTTGTCAGAGGAATAGAGACCTAACATATTGACTACACTCGAATAAGGAGGCCGAAAAATTGGCCGCAGAGAAAAAACAGCATGTGCACACCTTCATCGATACTATGGAGAACCTGAAGAAGGATAACAGCGGCCTCTTGTCCAATCCTAATCGTCTTTGGAATATGGATGAGACAGCAGTTGATGCGACCTTAGGAAGGCAAGAGCGCGCCTTCTGTCCGGCAACTTCGAGGGGAGGTGGCTACCGGTCCGTGAAATATACCTATGTCTCCATTCAACACATCACTGCCGTTATTGATTGCTCCGCGTCGGGGCTAGTGGCACGAACCTTTCTCATAAATGCGCAAAACGAGTCTCCAGCAGGTGGTGGGTGCCAGTCTCCGTCAGCTACCATGATCCACCAACTGGAATCATTGTACGTTACACACAGGAGAACTGGTTCCCATTATCAAGTGCTGTTATCAAGGTCAGTTAGAAAGGCTCTACGGTGAGCCCAATTCTGCAAGCATGTGTGAAGCACATTGATGAAGTCGTACACAGAGTGTTGGGAAAAGAGACGAGCTAAGCACTGATTCTCGATCGTCACGCGTCAAGGAAGGACATCGGATGGAAACTATAGTGCCAGTCACGCAAATGTTTGGCTGTGGTAAACGCGGGAAACACTTCGCACTACCTACAAAATTGTGACTAAAGTGTCACCCAAACATTTAATAAATCCCTTTGAAACATTAGAAAGGATTTTACGCGACACGGAAACGTTGGCACAACTCTTGTCAACTTTAAATCGGCTTGTGGTATTCACGCATTTGATAGTATCACTGCCATTCACATGTCCCCCTCTTTCAGAGTGACGGGGATCTTCCCCTTTGACAAACACTTTGCCAACTAATTCCACAAGACATATGAAATGCTTGACACGAAGGCCAAGAAAGAGAAGGCAAAATTGAAGGACAAAGGGTTACCCGCGGAACAAACCTCCCTGAAGTTACAAGGGGTGCACACATTTCGCTGGCATCATAAGACAGTGCACAACATCGTGAAGCGATCCTTTCCAAGATCCTCACAATCGTGCCCTATGGAGACGAACACGAACATTCGAAGAGATTTATGTACCCACCAGGGGCCGCTGCAGAGTGCGTGATGCTCGATCAGCTTGTGGAACAGCACGAAGAGGCTGTTCGCAAAAATTTGTCGAAGCAGAAGAGAGCCCAACAGGCTCATGAGGATCAGCGAGTCAAGCGGGAGGAAGAGACCGAGCGCAGGCGAGCCGAGTGGTCCCAGAAACAAGCAGAAAAGGCGACCGAGAGAGAACTAAAGTTCTTCGCCTCAGAGTTTGGCGAGAATTTGCCCCTTGTGTTGAAGGAGAACGCTGCCGCTCTGTGAAAGGAAACTAAAGCTGGAAGCCAGAGAGTTCGAGGGAAGCAGTGAGGCAAACACCCGTCAAGAGCTACCAGTTTGCTGCTGGAATGGTCTCCACAGCTCTTGCAGATGCGATGGAATTTGGCGAGAGGGATACGGAATGCGTCCAAAGTTAAGCCAGAAATTGAAAATTATGGATCCAGGATAGATTTACAGTAATATGCGATTGGATGGCAACTACCTAGCCGATTCGGGTGAAAAAGGTTTCAATCTAAATCGACGTTCAAGTACTGTTTCATTGGTTCGAAAAGCACAGCAAAGCATAACTTCAAAGCTTCTTTAATTTCAAATTAATGATACCTATCCAAAAATTAGCCTTTATGGGAAATAGCTGCCATCAACATCACTAGGCAGCGTGAACGTCTTAATATCAAGGAATCTCCTTATATAAGATACATTAATTGAGAGTTTATGTACTGCACGTTCGTCCAATTTACTGTAAGAGGGGAAATTCTGGAATCAATTTTGAAAGAAAGGTGGCCCTTGCAGTCATATGATACATTTCTGAACACTATGGATTTGGAAAAGTCGAGGGCGGGACAAAGCGGAGTTATAATAAGGACTTTGAGTGTTATGCTTGAGAAATGTTTCGAGGCTTTTGCCACTAGTAAGTCAATGGTAAGTGAGTAAATTGTTTCCTGTTGTAATCCATACAGGCGGCATCTGGAAGGAACCCATCAATCTTTAGGATTGATGGCTGTCGAAGTTCATATAAAAATCTTGGTCATAAATATTTTAATGGAAGTTAATAATAGTCGCAAAAAGCCAATTGTAACGATCATCCTTAATGAATAGAAAGAAACGCTGGAATAGCTGCTTTTTAATTGTCGAAAGCATTCAATTCTCGTTCACAAAGCCATCAATATGTAGCATGTCGGAGTTAAGGGTCTGTATTCAGAATTGCTATTGAAAGGTTTTGTTCCAAAGAGCATGAATCTGAAAGGAATCATCGTGGAAATTCTAACGTATTGGAAGGAGAAAGGAGGCAAGGATTAATTGCTTCAAATCAGAATTCAAAAGGTTAAGAATGGACTCAGCAAAAATTACCTGGGAAAGTTTCCGTGATCGATGCAATTTGTATGCGTAAGTACAGTGTGGCATACCAATAAAATGTGAAGCCATTTGCATTTAGCAGCTTCAATATTTCTTTGACCGCTCAAACTATATCAATCTCTAACGATTATAGAGCGTTCTATTTCAAAGTTGAAGAGGACCTGAGATCTTCAACAATCACGCAGTCAGCTATAGATCTGCAAAAAAGGGCGAAATTAACTCCATCTCAAGGACTACATGGCCAAAGTGGATGTGGTGTTGGCATTGGAACCTTGGGCCGCGACGGGACATCACTGAGCAAACAATTTCCTCGATTCTACGAGTGGGCGATAAAAATAGTGGATGAAATCTGTGTTTCGGCAATCAGCAGCTGAAAGACGTTGTTTATGGACGACAGAACTCTGCGTTACGCGCTTTTCTGGCTTTGAAAATGTTCTACATCTAGGGAGAAGTCTGTACGAATTTCGAGCTATTCGTTATTCCTGTGGTAAATATGGAGGAATAGAGGTTTGGTAAGGATTTACTGGATGTTAAATCACAGTCACCTTCAGCGAAGGGCCATAGGGACACCCTCAAGAATATATCGTTTTATCATCCCTGCATGTTTACGCGGAGAGCATTGGGTGACTATTTTGATTCATGGATTCTTGAGGAGCTGCGTGGTACTGGACAAGCTACTCGAAACTAAGAAATTGGATGTGGAAACTGCGCGACAAATTCAGTTACAGGGAACGGATGCTTCAATGTGACTGCAGACATGATGTTCTGATTAAAAAACTTTCTAAGTATATCCCTCCGGGTACACTTGGCATCCAAGCACGGGTACAATGGACGAGCTCCGAAGATGGACCACATTTTAAATTGCAAAAATAGCCTCACGCATTCTTTGCAGAGTAATTTTTGTTGAGGGACGGGAGGATGGTGAATGCAGAACTTTACCTGGATCATCTGCTAATGCCACCTACAAGCTCCTGACAACGGATTAGGGTGCACACAGAGAATTTCACATTGACAGGGCAAAAAAAATGCCTTTCTTTAACTGATCATCTGATAAGAAACGTTTAACCTATATGACAATAGGCATAATGTCTGCACTCGACCTATATGACCTTAAATTCATCACTGAGTCACTATCTGAGACTAGCTCCCAAGTCATACAATTAATTTGATTAGATGAAGTCGGAAGTCAGGTATTGACAGGTATGCAGCAGATACTTAAGTGTATGACAACAGTAGAATAATATTAAAAGGAACTAATAACCCGAACATGTATAGAAGCATGGGTGTTTTCATATTGCATACGACAGTAATGAAAACTAGCATCCAATCCTCGAAGGATGATTTCATTCCGAAGATATCTTAGCATAGGTACTGTATGCATACATCCACAGATAGGATAGATGCCTGGAATAATGGAGTGAGGACTGGATTTCATTGATAACCATAAAAACCAGATCAAAGTTTTAAAATTTTTATGCTACTCAATTTGTCCTACAGTATGTAGATTTACGTTTGAAGATTATAAGAGCCCAGCTGGAACAGTTTTCAGAGTAATTCGCTTAAGGGATCATTTCAAACGGAACTACATCGAAGGTGGACAAAAGCCAGATGAATTGAAGGTTCCCACCTCACAAACACTGCCTCAATACAGAAAACGGGCGTACAATATACTGACCTTATACAGTATGTGGTACGCCCACTACAATCCCTAGTCTCATTTTCGAGGAGTGCTTTACAGTTGCAGTGGTGAATTGTGCTGGCAAGTTCGGGACCCGCACTAAAATGCAAAGACAAACTATAGATTTCTCCGCATTTTTCAAACACGAACTTGCGCAAAAAGTTTCCGTTGGTCCGTTCTTACCGACTATTTCTGGAGAGATACTGTGCAGTCGGCTTGTATAGGGTTTTTTCAAAACTATTGTACTGCGTGTACTCTAGTGTAGAAACTGCACTGGTTTTTGGAGATATGAGAAATGTGCCTAGGCAAGCCTTTTTTCCACCACTCGCTGTGCAGAACACCGTTATTAAATGTAAGTAAACACTATGATTTGCGAAAGTCCATTGCTGGTTGCTCCTGAAAGGTCACCAAATTTTTGTCCTTTTTGACTTCTTGTATGACACTTTTTCTTCTCAGCTTTCTATTTTATCAGCTACTGTACTCCAGAGTTATTTTTAGTTATTTTCTACAGAATTTTATATATTTTTTAATTATTGTCGGCCTCGCGGCGTGTGGTTCTAGAACGGTCGGCCACACCTGCGATTGCCATATGAACAGGATTGGCTCTTGGTGGAAGGGGGAGGACGAAGAGACAGGACAAAACGACAGAAACATCCCCTTCCTAAGGTCGTCAACACAATTTTTAAATTTCCACTTTCCCACCCTTTCATCCATCTCCACAACCTATCTATGATTGAGAAATAAGCGCGAATCAAATCGCGTTTGTATCTTAACTATGGGAACTGTCTGTAAGCATCCACTTGCTGACATCGCGCACTGGAGTGCAGCCAACAGGCAGAAACCCCTCAATAGTCGTTGAAAAATTATGTACAAATACATTACAGCAAAGTATAACAGCTCCCGTTTTGTTTCGTCCAGATATTTTATTTGGACCTTATAGTACCGTAATGGTGTAATGAAGGTCATTTTGTATGTCGCTGCAATGTTTAGATTGGTATGTTAGTTTTTGTCGCGTTATAAGCTCTTACTGCACTGCAGATGTAGGAATGTGCATCAGCCCCGAGGACAACTACAAAAAACGATATAGGTAGGTGAATAAGTTTTTTATTTGAGAACGACCGATGATGTGGCTTGGGAAAAGCTACGGATTCTCTGGGATCAGACGTAGCAAGACTTCTTAACCATGATGGGGCCGTAAAGGTTCGCGAGGTATGGCAGCTGAGCACGTTATTTGAAGTGCAAAGGTGTGTTACACTGTGATTGAAGCGTAGTGGTAGTTACTGTATGAATTTCACTGTAAATTGATAGTTCACAACATGTCCCAGTGTTGAAAATATTTTGGGTCACTCATTGTCTCGCAATATGCTAACCATCTTTCACAGATACCTGTTATCTGACAGTGTTAGTGATCTGCGATGTGTATAATTAATACAACAGTACACTGTTTCTTAACATTACCCGACTATGTTCCGTAGTGTATCGAGGCAGTCGAAATCAAAATTTGCAATGCAGTGATTCAATTTGGTGTTTATATCCGAACTGCAGTCCTTGTTGCGCTGTGTTACACAATAACAATGAACCGTTTCAAGACGTTTATTACCTGTACCGGACACGTATTTTCACACTTTGCTGTAATCGGAATCTAGGTTTTTCATCTTCCCTCTTACCGCCATCTCCAGATTTTGGCTTGCTTATTCCTTGGGGCAGGATTAATGTCAGTGACGCAGTGTACATGCGTTCACTTTGTATTTTTCTTCCCTTTCGATCCCATAGAACATGGTTTTTTGATCCATAGGCAGTTTTTAATATAAATGTTTGGGAAGTTTACTCATTTGCAGAAATTTTCCAAGCTGCCTGAAACTTAGAAATAACCCAGCATTACAATTGGGTCGGTGGTCTGTGTTCAAAAGTTAAATCAGTTCTCCAACTCATCTTAATACAGATACATTCATCATTGAAATGGTAATTCCCCGTAGGTATTTCTTTTATGAAAATCCTGGAGCATAGAAACAAGGCTGGAACCCTAAAATAAATTCGTAGCAGAAAGGTATCATTTCCAGAATCTAGCTCTGTCTACAGTCAATGTTACTGATCAATTATGACGAAATGTCACGGTGGAAAATGTTTGAACAACATTTCGATCAACCGCCTGCATAAATCCGTCGTTTTGATTCCCAATAAATTTCATGCAACCGCTTTGTATTTTCCTGACTATTGCGTGAATTTGATGAACTATCCTTGGAGGATAGAGTACTGTGACCAGGATTTGAATACAGAAAATTACTTTTAAATGACACCCTAAATGGGTTTTCGTTACATCTGTGATTAATGGGAAGCGTTTCTTTCGCTTTCAGCCCTTTCCTTACTATTCAGTTGGAAGGAACTATCACATAGGGCAGTGTGATACCTACATGTATGGGTTAAATATCCAATGCACTCGAGTTGTGAGCCTAGGTCACACAATTTCCGATCTTCATCAGTTTTCTCTATCGTAAATTAAAAAAATTCTCAAATTCTGTACAAATCGTAATATTACGGTAGTGCAACCATATATTAACAAATGGTTTAGCAAATGTAGAGTTTTAAGTAAAGGTACACTATTTCAAAAAATAGTACTCCAATATATTATTTACTGTACACTAACGACACAACCCGGCCATTGCAAAAATCAAAGAATCAAAAAACAACCACCCCCATCTCCAAAAGCGCACAGTGTTTGAAAACTTTGCGAGCTATTTCCAAATTAAGAGAAAGTTCTGATGCAGAGCCCGAAATAGCGATGGATAGTACAACCAAAGCCCTTCAGTAGCAATATTTACATGTGGATGTAGCCGTCCCAATCGTAACTTACAACGAACTTGCTTAGTTCATCGGTCCTACCCTCTCTCCCATTCCAGTCTATCTCTACACTGCTGCGTACTCCCTAGCTGATGACATCACAGCCCCGTTTGCTTGCCAGTCCGGCCTCAGCTAATGTTTCGCCCTTCTCCGCTTCTATGCTCTCGGCTTTCCCTTCAATCGCACCAGGCAGTCCAACCATACACTTTTTTGAAGAAATATTCTTATCTTTCAACCAGCATGAACTCCTCCTAGCCCACCTTCACCGCCGTCAATAGGCCCTCCCTATCGGCGGCTGCCGATGCCCTTCACTTTTTAGCCTCAACCGCAGTAGGTAGGGAGCAGGATCTTCGGAAATACACCAATGTTAGACTGGACCACGACAGTGATGACGAGAAAGACGGTTTGTGTGCAGTATTTGATGCCTTTTATGAGTCCGTTGGAAATAAAGGTATTCACGTAATGTACCACTTCGATTCTTCACTGTTCAAGCAGCTGTGGAACTTTTTTTAAAGCACAGAACGAGAGGTGCACAATGTAGGACCTGAGCGCAAATGCGCCTACAATGGCATGGACTTTTTTTTTATGACTCCAGTCGTATTGAAGTGCGGTACAGAGTGGGATATCACAGCTCGTGTTTTCATTTTGAAAAAAACTACATTCGAGAAGGTGATTTTGAAGTATATTGATGGTATATGGAAGTTCGCGTTACTAGAGTTTAATAAGAGAAATGGATGGCGTATATCCATGTGGTGTATTACTGGAAAATCGCATCCGATTCAAGTACTTTTTGTTGTAAACGTTATTGGGCTGACGTTAAATTTCAGCAAGGTAACAGGTGTTCCGGAGACATACAGGAGGGTAAGAATTATTGCTCAGGTAAGCACAAGCTCTAGGGCTATAAAGTGGGAGTCGGCGTTTTAAAAAATGGACAAGCTATAAACTGCAGCCGACAATACCCAGGAAGCGTGGCCGACTTGAAGATATTTCAGCGAAATATGCAGTTTCATAAATGGGTTTTAAAAAAGAAACAGTCTAAAGTTGACATAGCTGATGTCGGAGAAATATGAGGAGAGTGTTCTCAGCATTGGGACGTTTTAATGGATAAGCGATACCAAGTTGCTCGGGAGCTGGTTCGATAGGACGGGAAAGTGTTCAAATTCAAATTATAAACCGAATTTTGCTCGCATCGAAAATGACCCTAGTTACTTACTTTACAGTACTGTACTGTATTCAGCACAGTAAATGAGCAGGCTACATATACAAAGTTTCCTATCTATCAGATTTAACCGTCACTGAATTTCACTTTTCCATCAAAATTCGCCCATAGTAGAATGGTGAAATCAAGGCAAAATGAAAGCTATATTTGTGCTCTGCACATCCATTTCATGTCAGCTTTTTATATTTTAGAATAATTTGAACGAACGGTCGAATGTTATGGAACAGTTATCAAATCATGTGCACATTTTTGTCATACTTCAAATGAATTTCTCAGAAATTCTTTTGCTAACGATTGGAACACAGTCCTATGCTAGAATAGAGTCTAATTTGTAATTACTTTTTCTCTGTGCACATCACTCTCATACCGCACAATACCGATTACGTCACTTCCAGTCACACTTGGACCATTTAGTCCGGTGGACCAAAAATATACTCTGAGGAAGGAACTTTATTCTATTGAGTATCTCTCATTTGCACTGATGCGTGTGCGATTCGTAGCGTCCGAGATGTCGCATTTCCTGGCTACACTTGGTACAAACTCTTCGATGAGTAATGCTTTTTTCGGAGAAATGGCACCGAGGGAGTTGAAAATCAGAGGCTGGAATCGGAAACCTGGGTCGCAGGAGGGCAAGGAGGGGGGTAAAAGGCGCCTTGATAGCTTGCGCTGTAGGTCCTTGATCTTGCGTTGGTGGCTGAGGACGGCAGCCCCACCGGCGATTTGCGTTGCCTTGGTGATTGAGGTCTGCTTGAATTATAACGTCACGGTGACGTCGCATGCGATGGGTCGGTGTGGTAAGCCAGCTTCAGTGTCACGGGGGGTTGCTTGAGGTGAATGTCAGCGAGCCTGTAGTCGTACAGCGGAGGAGATTCTCAACTTCAAACTCAGCCAGCTGCACTGAAAAGTAAAGTCAGGAATACCTTAGAATCGGGGCCAATGGGCGCAATGCCACGCCAGATTGGCCCCAGGCCATTGGTCCAAATCGGTAGACCTACAGCCAGCCAGCGTAAAGTATTAAAAATTGTTTAAGAGCCAATCGCAGCACAGTGCACACGTGCACTAGGTGCGTATTGGTCGGAAAAAATACAATAAAAAGTTTAAGAGCCAATTGCAGCACAATGCACACGCGCACTCGGTGCACATGGATCGAAAAAATTAAAATTCGCTAATTTTAGAAAATTCAGCAGCCTATGAGAACTATACTTTGCTGCTGGTGCTGGTGCTAATGTTGAATTTTTTGATTGGCTCTCATGTTGATGATTTTGGACAGTTTTTTCGCCGGTCGTACTCGAAAGGGCTAAAAATTGGCGGAAGCTGCGTACCATAATACAGAAGTAGCGGTTTGGGGTATTTTTTCTACATTCACTGTACACTGGAACCTGCCTAAATTGGAGCGCTACCTGATATTTTGCCTAGAATTTGGAGAACTAAAATAAATCTATGTCACGGAATTAAATAAATCTTAGTATTAATTACTTTTATTGCAATGACCACTAATTTCTGGCCATAGCTAGACCTTCATCCGGCTCTTCCCTCAGAAGATTACCCGTCACGGCTGCAGAGCTCTCGCTGCAACGTTCGGGGCAATGGCCAAATCAGGTGAATTGTCTATCCGAGCCCCCAGCGCACGTGGGACGAACTGGGAAAGATGTATAAGCATAGAGCTACTACTCGAACAAGGTTTTCGAAGTCCACCGTACCCTGCCTCTCTCAACTCTTCCGTAATTTTGATGGTCTGGGGGGGTTGTGGTCTTCACAGCCTTGCGGGCTTGCCGTCAAGCTTGCCCGTCCATAGTTCTCGCCTTTTTCGTCGCCGTCTCTATCTGTAAGCCTCTGTGATTGCAGCGGGAGTTTTGGAAGCCTCCTGACTCCTCGGCTGAGGTGGTTGAGTTTTCTTCTGGTCCCTTTTTCGCTTGAGTGGGCAATTGGTTCAGCCATTGCCCGGAGTAGTCTGTCTAGCAGAAACCGAGGTCCTGTGTAGTGCGGACTTGTCTTCAAACAATGAAGCGTCATTCGTCTTCTCCAGTACTCGAGGTCGGTGATGGTGTAAAGGAACAACTTAAAGGTCTCGACGTGAGCAGGTATCCTCTCCTCCTCAGACGCAATAAGCAGGGTTTTTCGTTTGGCCATACTGAAATGTCGGATTCGGTGGCCTACTCCACCCCAAAAGTCGGTACAAAGCTTGTACCCACCAGAAATCACCAAAGAGTACACGAAGGCACAGCTGCTCTGAATGCTCCAGTTAGATCCAAATAATTTACCCCAAAGTACTTTTCAGCTTACGTCGAGTCATTGAAGCTGTTCGTTGACACCATCATCGACCTCGACGACACGCAAATCTCTTTCCAGCTTTTGAGTAACTGTTTCGATGTTTTCAAGATCGGCTACCTCTTACGCGTGATACCACCGTCATGTATGGTAGAAGGCGCAGCGAAATTTGATGAGATGATGAAGAGCTGCGTGTGGACAGTAGCCAAGGGAGTAGTAGACGCCGTCATATTTCGAGAACTGCAGCTCCCAGTCAAGCTGACGAAGGAAAAACTATCGCTAGGGCTAAGATTCATTTCCGCGAAGTCCATTGCAGTGGCTGCCTTCCTCGCCTTCCGCTCGGAGTCAGACAAGTTGTGCGCAGCCCTTCTATCCCCTTCCATCAGAGATCTAGCAACATACCAGGACATTTTGGTCGCCCACCGAGCTTGGTCCCTTTCATGCAAGCAATCCGGGATTCTCCCGTTCAGTGCTTTCCGGGTCTCTATGGCTCTCCCCGGTGCGAATGCATGGATATATTGTGCCCCATCTCCCGTGCTTGAGACAAATACTGAGCCAGGAGAATTCTCGTTGTAGCTCCAGTTTCATTGCTAAGTCCTACTTTTCGCCCCGGAGACACCATGGCTAAAGAAGAACTGCCCCAAAATTCTTGAATGTTTCGGCAACCACCGCCTTCATTGCTTGCGCGGAGGTGAAAGGACGATGTGCCACAACCGTCAGGTCGGTCTACTGGCTAGTGATCTGACAAAGGCAGCACGACACCCAGTCGTGGAACCACGAGAAGGCCTCCACCGCACAAGACCCGTCATTAGCGCGATTGTTCATACCGGCGGCACGGACTTGTTCGAAATCACCTTCTTGAACCCCTTAGTACACTCCCGCAGGGGAGTTCCAAACTTCAGCCCGCTGACCTCACTCAATACTGCGGAAAACGCGAAAGTGAGGGGATACGAGTCAATCGTCGCGAACTCTGCCAGTTATAGACTTATTCCCGTCCCCATCTCCACTCTCGGAGGTTAGCACCGAGATGCCTACTCGCTACTGGGCGATGTGGCACGGAATGTGGCGGTAAGGGCAATGGAGACGTACGGAAAGGGTAAAGAAGTCCTCTCTCAAAGGCAAGCCGCAGCCTCATCGATGTCCAGTGCTGCCTGCCTGACGGCCGGACTCCGACCAGATTTCTACCGTAGGGTGACGCAGCCACGCGGCTAGGCCCGAACTCTGTAAGCTCGCACCTACTCCCCTCAGTCCCTAGTGGAACATGTGGCTTCAACTCAAGAAATGATATTAAACTACTTTCAAAATAATAAATTACCCAAAAATCTCCCTTCTAGAAATTTTTTTCTTCTGTACCGAATGCCTTTCAAAAATTTGAGATAAAAGTCCTGATGCTTGATGAAGTAAAACCTCTATAGATCCAAACTTCTTAAAAAATATCTACTATGCATCTTTTTCCCGAGGAGCTCAATTCTGTTTCAATAACTCATTTTAGTGAGCATCAACTGCACCATTTTCATCCAATGGAATGTTAATTATATTCTCAGGCTTGGGAGAGTAGTTTTTTCGGTTCTTTCGGTGCATGTTCAACAGATAATATATTTCCACTATCTGAAAAATTTTATCGTTTCTTGATCCATCATTTTGTGTCTCAATGTGATTAAATTCACGATCACCAAAAAGTTCTTTAATACTATTTTCGCATTAATTCGTAATTTCCTGAGTAGGTAATTTTTGACAACTTCCTGCAATTTCATGAATGCAATTAAAAATTGATTCACCAAATAAATTCTCCGCTTATCGAATTTGATACGCAAGTTTATTTATCGAGACTGACTGACGCACGTCTTCAGTTGCTGCGTTAATGAATCCTCCATTAGATCTAGGAACTGTAAAAATAAGAGATTTTTTGTCGAATTTCAAGACTGGTTTTGGAGATGACCATGATCCTCTTTTTTGATTTGGCGGATGAATGAAAATTTTCACAATATCGCCAACATTAATTGGAATATCGGCCATAGATTTCGAGATCAAGGTATTATTTAATTCCATCTTGCGAATTAGCTCATCATACGCCCTTTTTAAATCATTCGGTATAATTTGAAGACAAGTATTATCGATTGGTCTGGTGTGACCAGTGGCGAGTTCGTATGAAGGTGCCAAATCGCTTCCATATAAATCATTCGATATTTGAAACATTCGAGCAACGCGAACAGTATCATCTCCATGTAGCTCGGATACTTTTAAACGTAGTTATATATCTTTCAATGATTTTTTTTCGATTCAATAGAATTTTTGCTATGATGTCGAGAAAAAAAGGATAAAATAAATCATTTTTTTCCTGTAGATAGCCTTTGAAAATATCATTGCCAAACTTCTGATCTCCCATTATGTTATTGGAGTCTCAAAAGGGTGCTAACCAGAGCGTTGAAAATAATTGTTAAAATTTTACATTTTCGGGAAGAGAACAACAAGACATATAGAATGTTTGGTAACTGAGTCCATGATGTGAGGAATATCCAAAATTTCCATAAAAATTGATCCACACACACCAACGCATTGATTACAAGAGATAGAGAACTTGTAGATACTAAACGAGATAGACATGTTTTTTTGTGAAATAGAAAGTTTTGCATGAGTCAAATACGTCTGATAATTCATATTTTGCACTCATCGTCCCAGATAAAAATTCTTTCTAATGATAATTTCATATCATCATAATTTTAGTGACCAAATGTATGGTTGTGGACCTTATTAATTATTTTCTTTTTTCCGCCTAAGATAATTTTTTTTGGTACTGATACTGTTGGAGCATATTGTTGATAGAAATGAATTTTTCTTACAGTCAGAGAGTTTTATAAATATATTTACCGTAAAATAGAAATGATGACCATGATCCAATAATGTTATTGAATCGGTTGAATTATTTGCGGAATTGAACTCCTGCGGTTACCCGCCGTATGAATAATATTTGACTTTTTTGTAACAGTTCTTCCGATAATCCATTGTGATGATCCACGAATTGCTAGATGCCTTACTTTAACCTTATTACAATTATCCGAAGTAGCTGATAGAAATATAGGGCCGATTATTTTTCTTTTTTGGCGTGAATGTTCTCCATTTCCGTATTGCCAGAACGGTGTTTCTTTGATAGATTCTGGAAGGTCGTCTAGTTTTCCATTCCATTCAAGTAAAATAATTTTTAAAAGTGCTCCTAATGTAACAATTCACATTCCACTATACGGTGCTCCATCATCAAGTAACGGTCCAGGTAAAATTCGTTTGATGAAGAATCAATCATAATTTTAGCCATATGAAATGTTACAGAACCAGGCATATTCTTGTTTTTGATTTTTTCCCCATTTCTCACTTCTGATAATGAGTATCTAAAAACATTTTTAGGAGCTTTGCCTTTATCATTTCACAAGGCCAATATCAAATTTCACGACGTCTGTCAAGATTGTTTTGCTTTGAGTGCTGCGAATTTTTCCGGGGGTAATTTATGGTTGGGTTTTTGTTCAATTTTTTCTTTTCTCCATCGGAAATAGTTATTTGATTTGAAGAAATATTTTTTTGCGAACTACCATAAACTTGTGTTAAGTTTTTCGGTTTATCGCATGCACTATTAGCAGATTACATTTCAGAATATTTGATAGATTCAAAATTTTTCGTTTTTGCATATCGTTTTATTCATCATGCTTCTAAGGTGCGGCAGCCAAAATAGATACTCGCAGTTTTGAACCAGTTTCCAATTAATAAGGGTTAGAAATGATACCGGTCCTTCAGGTAATTTCGAAGTGCCAGCAGATGAATAAAATCGGGCTATTTGAGCATCAAACCATGATTCAAATTTTTTGAAAGACTATTTATCACCACGAGTAGTACGCAAGAGATCCAGGAATTTTTTGAAATGTGTCAGATATTGATGATAGAGGATCCACCTTATGAATGGCGTTGGTAATCGTCAATGGACCATTTTCAGATTGAATTTCTATATCTAGAATTTTCTTACAGATATCAAGAGCTCGTCCGTATAAGTTTGATTATAGTAGGACCTTGACCAGTTTTCGGAACCTTATTAGAATTAGATTCTGGTAATAAATCATGGACATATTTTCATTTGTGTACGTCATTAAAATATTTTTCTTGAGATCCTTTACCATCTGCTTTAGCTGTAGTCCTGAGATCCCGGGAAATTGTTGGCCTTGAAGGAAGCTTCTGGAGACATGGGCCCCTAACTCTAAAATATAAATGAAAAGATCCAAAATAGATAATTTGAAAGCAATGTATGGTAAAATGACCTGCATATGACAGAAAACAATCATAAAAGACAGCAAATATTTATTGATAGCTCATCGACTGGAATAGTTAAATGAACTGAGACCTACTAAACTCTTCGAATAGTCTACAAATATTTACACTGCTGATCAGAGTAGAGAAGTTACAAAGATGATTACAACAGTGTAAATATTTTTGTAGACCAAATTTATGCTCAATAATAATTATAGAATAAGTCTTCAGGTAAAAATTAGTCCAAATAATAATTTCTGTCAATAAAATTCCAGTATTTACAGCTGTAGACTTTAAAATAAACTAACATACATAAAATTACTTCAAGTGTAATACAGTATAAAACTTGGGCCAGTGGAAATAAATAAAAATATTTCCGATGATTCACAATAAATAAAAATATGAAAAAATTGTTCCGCAGTTTTTCGGCACTGTATTAGATATTGAAAATATAAAATAGTTCTCCAATATTTTTAAATATATGTTCTCAACTTTCACATATTTTTCTCCCGTCGCTGGTTAAAGACTCAAATCTGCGGTCACGAATGAGCTCATGCCTTCGAAGTCTGAGAGATTATTCTTATCTGCAGCAGCACCCGACCAATCACGGCTCCTGTCCGAGAACACACCTTCTTCTTCTTTTGTTCTCTCTCCGCTTCCTCACGACCACACCACTACCTACATGACTTCCCCTGCATGGAAGGTCGCCCAACATATCCGTCTCGGGATCGCGCTATTCCTAGTATCCACTCATTGCACGGTGTGTTCCCAGAGCCCTGTCGACATTGCGCCGGTCTTGGATCTAAGCGGCCAACATGCGTTGACGTCTAAGTAAAAGGGCGGCATGACTCGCCTGCATCAAGTCCTTCGCAATGTTCTCGCCCTCTTCTCTAAGGAAGTTGGCGTCTCGGCCCCCTTGGAACATACGATTCACATCCAATATCCCAATTCTTCCATTCATTGGAAATCCCGTCCATTATGAGTGGACATATACAATCTAAGTGCCTTCGTTCTTCTCAAAAATAACACTGCGCGTAAATTACTATTTTCCATCCTCTGCTGGACGCGACATCTCGCAGAGTACAGCTACCGCAGCCGCTGCCACGACACTCGCACAGTGCGAGAAAAATCTGCATTGCACCGATTACTGCCACCAACACAATTTACTCCTTTTCCCCGTCGAAGTTGATATTTATAGCGCCTTGGGTGACGACAGTCAGAGGTTTTTCCGACGCCTCGCTTCCCTCGCTGCGTTCCATCTGGGTTCCTCTCCCCAGCAAGAAATTCACGAATTCGATACTCATTTTGCGTTTATACTGTAAATGATGAAGGGGGGACTGGTTTCCGCCCGCCGCCTGTTTGCATTGTTGAACGCGTCATAGTCTCCGCACATTTCATGGCTTAGAATTCGCTGAGCATTTCCGTCTTTAATTTGTCGATGTGAGATCTGCGATACCAATTTCACTTAATTGCAGTCAAGTTTCGCCTGTGAACAAATGTGTCCTCGGCCACTTGGCTAATTAAACCAAAACCTGCTGACGCTTACTCAGTGCCAATGGACATTACTGTCGATTACGTATAATTCGTCAGTCGGTCTCCAAAACCTGTAGGTTCCAGTTGTCATATACAAAGGCCACCAAGTTTCTGCTGTCTGCACCAATCCGGCTACAGCTCTCAACGCGAATGACAAGAACTACTCAGGAAGATGTCAGTCGAACCGTAAGCAGCCCCTTGTGGGACAACAGTTACAACTCGAATATGCAGTTACGCGCTGCGCACAGAGACCATTGGTCGGGATTCACGAAAAAAAAGGCCACTAAATGTTGAAATTATCTGTTTTCATTTCATATAATTAAAAAGTCCCGGTCCTAGTCAACTCAGAGGTCCTCAAACATAAAAAACTTCATCGCACAAAGCTGGGCATATAGAAAATTGGTAGCAACGGAGGAATGGATTCTTTTGGCGTTAACTTCGTCAATACCCTTGCGCCCTCTAACAGAACAGTACGTAATTTACATCTATTAACCTCCTTCAATCCAGCAATATCCGCCAAGCGTGAAAGGTAGTAACCCCTGCTCGCGACTTCTGCTAGCGGAAGGTTTTTTTTATCCCAATATCCACCCTCGGAGGCTGGCACCCAGACACGTATGAGTTGCGAAAATTGGAAAATAGTTTACAAGTATTTGAAAAGTTTTAATTGGTTTTCCATATCGAAAACAGTATGGAAACATTTTTCATCAAAGGTCAAATTTTTTTATTTATTCTAAGTCACCCAAAACAATTTTGTCTAATTTTCACCGGTCCATTTTTATATTTTATTACACGTGAAGCAACTCTGACGTCTTTCATTTGTTTCCTATATTCTGCAGTCATAATTAGTGGAATTACATATATTGCCAGCAAATTATTATTTGGACTAGTTCTCACCTGGATAATCATTCTGTAATTATTATTGAGCATGAATTTGGTCTACAATAATTATTATACTGCCGGATTCATCTTTGTAGATTTCTACCCTGATCTGCTGTATAAATAGTTTTAGGCCTTTAGATAATTTTTGCAAGCCTCGGGTCATCAGTACCTTATCTCAAGAGAGAGGGAGATATCGAGGTTTTTAAAGACGTCCGAATCCGGTGAATGCACAGATTTCATTGGCGTGCAGGTAAACCAACCTCCGAACGGTTCTTTATTATCAAAACAAACGTAAAACTGAAGGATTATTCAGGACGAAGTGTTGAAGGAAGCAAATGCTTCACTTACCCCGCCTTGTCTATAGCACCATACACAAAAAGAACGGAGGATGATGATCGGCGCGGAGACAAAAATATTAAGAACATACTGTATAGGAGAATTCTAGTCCTGCTACATTTCCTGACAAACAGGATCTGATTGGAAACTGCCACATCTATGTCAATACTTGGCAAGTTTCAGTCAGCACCGGAAGTCAAGCATTGGAAAATGACCAAGCGTGTAGCCCGCTACCTAGTCGGTACTGATTACATTGGTATATTTCCGAAAGGTAATAGTAGGTTTCAGTTAAATGCTTGGAGTGTTTCAAACTGGACCCGTGATCATTCTTATCGAAGTTCCCAATTGGATTATTCTCTGTCCGTCAACGGTGCTCCAGTCGTATGTAGTTCTAGATTGCAGTCTGCAACAACTCTGTATACGCCCGAAGTCAAGTTTTATGCCCTAAAACCTTTAGTGTGTGAATTTTCGTGGTACCGGTAGGTTCTCAAGGAAACTATCTGTCCGCAACGGAGAGCTACTGTAGTTTTCCAGAACAATATCGGAGCTACTCGATGGACGGAGGATGTTCAGGGACTCTGGAAAATAAAGAAAATCGGGATTCGCTATCACTACGTGAAGAACTTAGTTAATCACCAAACGCGCTTACTTCCGTGAGTCCGGTTTGACCGGTCCTCGAAGGAGCGTGTCAGAGTGCCTCAGTGGTTAGCGACTTGAATTAAAATTATCGAGAGAGGTAACTCGAAACCTCAATGGGACTGACATATGCGCTTGTTTTTTCTCTTTCATTTGACCGTGTATAAATTACATGGTGGCAACAAAACACCAGTGCGGAACTTGGATACGTATTTTTTTGTATTTCATTTTTCCCAGCGGTGCTCGTCTCCAGTGTTGATGTGATTTCTTTTTCAGTAGTAATTAATTCATACAGAGAAGGGGGCATGTAACGTAGCATGCCTTTACTTTTTCTCCAAGTAGTTGCCAAGCGAGTCAGTATTTAATTCGATTGGATAGGTCATTCTGTTCCACATGAAGTACCAAAGTGTTAAACTAAAGACTTTGCCATGGAACCCTTCCAAAATGTTTTCATTAAATTCCTCCAAGGGAGCGGACCTATTCAAACTACAGTTAGTATGGCGGAATCGACGGATCTCAGCCAAGGTTTTAAGCCGTGTCTAGTGACGATCTCCTGCCCTTCTCCTACGAAGTCAGTGAGGAAGATAATATCCGGCCAGCTCTTCCCTCATACTCGATCTGGAATTTGTAACGACGAAGCTCCGCCCGGAAGTTCAAAATTTCAATGAGTCAATCTTTGGACTGATACTAATGACCAATAAAAAGCGCCATATAGGTACCTGGAGTCAATTATTGGAGCAGTAGAAGTACGGAAAGGGAGGTCTGAGGTGCCTACCGGTGTACTAGATGTATGCATAAAGTATCGTTGTACAGAACTGAAATAAGCCGGATCATTTAGTATTATTCATCGGTGTAAAAGCTCAGGAGTTGACTTATTGCACCAAGTACTACAGCACTCTAGCAACATGATTAACCCGCCTTCGGAAGAAGCACCGATCAATTCCATTGAACTTCACCAGCCACAGAACAGAGAGCTGTCTGCGTTTTGGCCTTGCTGCTGAAATATAATACGCTCACAGTGCCGCACCCAGAAAAATGCTCCCTGTGCAGAAACATAAACCACTTCCTGGAAACTGTGGCACAGCTTGTGGCCAACTTTTGGCTATTCTACTCCGGTAACTCTGAGAATGGGCTCCGTAAAGTTCAACAACGGGCAAAGCTCTAGGATTACTGATGGGGATAAGTCGTCAAGACAAGAGACACTCAGAACCAATTACCTCAAGAAGGAGTAGTTGCAAGCAAAAAAAGTGCTACCTTTGAATAGTTGAAAGGTCTAAACGAGAGTAAAAAAGGGGTCGGGTCTAACACTCATGCTCTGTGAGCAGCATAAGATGAATGGTTCCTCGGGGTCTCAAGTTGTCTCTCAACTTCGTAACTACTCTGTACTTGACTTGAAGTTGTCGGCCAGCCTGCTTCACCTCGCTCTGAGAAAGCAGTTTTCTCAGCTTATGTAGACTTCTCTAGTAAACATACTAAGAATCATAAAATAACTTAAAGGTAATCGTGGGAACGAGAAAGATTAGTAAAAATATTTCGTCAAGGTAAATATTTAGGTGCCATACCCATGCCGGCCACCCAGTGACCAGCTGTGGGAATTGACCTTTCAGAGTGACTGTTAGTATCACCCAGAACCTGGACGTGTGCTGACAGTTTTTAATGACAGCATGTCCTAAAATAAAAATTCAACCCATGAATATGCCACACTCATCAAAATTAAAAATATCTCTCAAATTCAGATACTGTAAACATATATTGCACAGGAACTTACGATACTGTATCCGAAATTGGCTCTGTAGATTTTTTCGGTGCAGCAAGTTAAGTGCACATCAAGTACTTTGGGACTTTCGTATAATTGGTACTGCAGCTGCCATTAACTCCCGACGAAACAAGGCACAACAATGCTTTAAACGCAACCCCTCTCCTAAGTCCCTATTCGAATACGAACACCTCCGCGACCTGGTCCCCTGCGAATTCCGACTTATAAAACGCCCTATTCAACGCCAAACTCGCATATAATTAAAAAGAACCACATTGATGTCCTCGCCTCCGCTATCGCTGCTGACCGACGCAAATACGCCCGGAAAAACGCAAAAGCCCTTCGCTGCGGCTGCCAGCTACCCCCGAAAGACTTCATCAGCTTCATGCAATCCGGCCGCGACCATAATCAATCAGCAATTTACATTGAAGCATTCAATCTGCCCCCAAATAACAAGAAAGCACACTGTATCTACATTAAAAGTGCCCCACGGAACAAAGCAGTTGGCCCAGACAGAGTCTACGTTGAAATGCATAAGGGGAGTCTCGTTTTATCGGTCACCCTCCTTAACAAGTGGAAAGAAGCTATCGGACGAAAGCGACAGTGTTCCGAGCAATGTTCCACAGGGCTGCTTGTTCCGGTCTACAAATGAGAGGATGAAATTCGCTGTGAGACTTACAGACCACTACGTCTCCTTTCCCACATCAGAACAATTAATGAAATCGGTCTCTCTTTAGTTGTGCTCCCGTAACTCCCCATACACTCTTCCAATAGGGTTTCCAACCCTCTGGCAGTCCCCTCCTCGCCCTGATCTCAGCCGACTCCGCATTTTGCCAAAAACACAATTGGATCGCGGTGCTCGACCTTACCCAAGCCTACAACAAAGTGGACCTCAACATCCTCCTTCAAGATTGCCGCTGCCATTGATAGGGGCAAATCGTCGAAAGAAGAGATACTCAGAATCAACTACCCCAAGGAGGTCTTGCAAGCTACAAAAGTGCTACTGTGGCATAGTTGAACAGACAAAAAGGAGTAGATCCGGAAGACATTTGAGAGGTCTACAAGCCAGTATGGAAGGGGCAGGGTCTAACACTGATTCTCTGTGACCAGCGTAAGAAAACTTTCTCTTGGGTCTGAAGTTGACTCTAAACTTCCTACTACTCGGGACTTGCTTTGAAGTTGTCTGCCAGCTTGCTTTACCTCCACAAGAGGAAGAAGTTTACTAAGCTTTTATAAACTTTATGCCTATCCCCAAAGTCTCAATGA
Organism: Kappaphycus alvarezii; assembly: GCA_002205965.3. Taxonomy (NCBI): domain Eukaryota; phylum Rhodophyta; class Florideophyceae; order Gigartinales; family Solieriaceae; genus Kappaphycus; species Kappaphycus alvarezii. Next base: position 128,546 of record NADL03000108.1, read on the forward strand.
AACATACTAAGAACCATAACATGCATCAAATGGAATCATGTGAACGAGAAAGACTAACAGCAGATACTATCAGGATAAATATCTAGATTCTTTCCTTAATATCTTAGTCCTCTATATCAGAACCAACCAGTTCCCCCAAAATATCCATTCCACCCTAGCAGTCCACACAAATATCCGCGAACGACTTAGAATTCTCCATTGCCTCCTACGAAGTATCTAGACCACTAAAGATGGCCTCACCCGCTTCCAGATACGGGACCATCTGTTCCATATTTTCCGGCACTTTCCCCACTATTACAGCACTTTCCATGTCTCTCTCTCCATCATCTTCCTCTTAACTTCTCTTTTCATCTTCGCCAAAAGCGTCAAAGATCATAATTACTCCTTCAGTCGGCCCTTTGTTCTCCATGGGAGCCCCCTCACCGTTGAACACTAGTAGCTCCCACGGGTCCACCCAGTCCTCCTCTTCATTCTCCTCTTCATTCTCTTCATCCTCCTTTTTCTCTTCTCCCTCCTCCTCCTCCCCCTCTGCCTGTTCTGCCTGCTCGAAGCAGCTACAGCGGATCCACTCCGGAACACGTTCCCGGTCCAACCTTCTACAGTAATCATCGTAGTCGGTGCGACCATTTGCCGTCAGGGCCAGAGCGTTGAGTGGATGACGGTCTCGGGATGACTTGGTGATGGTGAGGAAAGGGCATGTTAAGGGCCGAAAAAGGGGTGAGCCGATGGGGTAGTTCATGGCGGGGGGCTGCCTCAACGGAGTAGATTTCGAGATTTAAATATTGCGACGTGTACGAAAAGTATGACGAACTTGGAAATGTTATGACATCAATTAATGAGACCATGTCTTAAAATAGAAAATCAACCAATGAATTTGCCACACTCATCCAAATTGAAAATATCTCGCAGATTCAGAAACTGTTAAAATATCTTGCAAATTCCGATATTGTATCCGAATTCGGTCCTCTTCTATATTTTTTCCGTGTGCGAATTTTGGGCACATCAGCCATATCCCCCTACCCTTCCCCGTCATGATTTTTGTGTGCTTAGTGTCATTTCTCGTCCGAACTAAAGGAGATGGTGCTGATACTGCAGCTGTACTCCTGCTTGGCGAAATTCGAGGATCTCCTCTGTCCACGACTCTCTCCTCTATATCAATAACCTACGGATCATCCTCAACTCCATTCCCCGCCCTTCTGCACACCTCACCTCTCCCCCCCCTGCACCCTTGTCGCCAACGACGTTCTTCTCCAATGTTCCTCCCTCCTTGTCCTGCAACAGCTCTTGCCCGGGTGCCAAATCTGGGCTTCTTCCCGAAATGTGGTACAAACACGACAGAAGTGTTCCTCCCCCAGCGCTCCCTGTGCCCAATCGAAATCTGCACACTCACTGGTCAGCCTCTCCCCGTGTCTCAATCAGCGGTCTACCTTGGCGAGACCATTCGCTGGGCGACAGCAGCCGTCACTGCCTCGACCTACCCCTTCCGCTTTGCTGCACTCTCCTCCGATTCCCGCCCTGCCCTCGTCAGCTACGTCCTAAAACATTCGTTCGAAGCAGGTCCTTACATGCTGCGTTCCTACTGGGTGATATTACGGCTCTCTCAATTGCTGATGAAAATGCACAACGGCAGTTATTTGCCACGATCCTCCGAAAAATAGGCAAAATATACCAAACACGTCTTGCCTGCTTCCATTGCTTGTACGAAATTCTAGATCTACCAACAATATTGCCATATCACACCCATCGCCTCACCACCAAGCACCGATAACTGAGCACCTCTCCTCACAACCTCCGTCGCCACCTAGCCGTTCGCTACCTCCAGCTACTCTCCACCATCGGGTCTGGTACCATTGTCCACCATGCCATGGACATCCATCTCGACCGGACCACCTGGATGACATACTTACGTCAATCCTGGAGCCCTGTTCCTTCCTCCTCCAACTCACTCCAGCCTACTTTCCACCATCTTCCGCTCGTATCTACCATCGGCGATTTACTCACATTCTTATCCTTTCATTTGCTTCATGGCCACCGTATACAACTCCTTCGTTGGTCCCTGAACTGGTTCCCGTTCTACTACCATCGCTCCAGCACCCCACAAGGCGATCCCCATCCCCTACACAACGCTGTCAAATGGCCTCACTATTCAACGCTCTCCCGTCGAAAAATCCACCCCGTCCTCAGGGTACATATTACCAACTTACATGCGCTTAAACCGCAGCACAGTGGACTCGTCTCCAAAATCCTACGTCCTACCCCACGACTCATATTTGTAACCCAATGTCAGCGGACGACAAACATCGCCACTACGATTTGAGAAGATCCTGGAAAGTTGTTTAAATCATTGGGAATCAGGTGTATTGGTATTACCCCAGAGACGTGCCGGTTGCAGTCAAAGGCATAGAATCAGGATTTATTGAGATTTTTTAGGAACTATATTAAAGGTCGAGTACAGGGGATATCTTCTTATGCACCAACAAGTCAAAACTTTCCTTCATATTCTCAACGGGGTAGCAGTCTGTGTATTCTGTGTGCGATAAGGTCATTTCGAAGTCGAGAAGTAGATATAACTCTGCTTCATGAGTTTTTTTTGTCCCGAATACATTACTTGTAGCCCAAGAAGGTACATATGGCTTTAGAACCCCTAAGTATATAACCTGTAAAATATTCAGGCAACTTCACTATTTCACCGTACATCTCGATAGTTAGCGACGCTACTTTCCTGCTTGTAATCCATGTTTCGCCAACCGTAAACATACTTACGCTTGTTTCGGTCTATTTTAATGTGCATTTTTACGTTTGGCTTGGAGTTTTCGAGACCCCGTAGCCCTCTCTAGCAGGAACTTGATCCGGGCAAAGTCGCCCCAGATATACCTTCTTCTAGATGCAATCTTGAACTAGTTCCCTTGAGGTTGCAGTAGAAGCATGTTATATGTGAATAGATGTCTCCAGAGCCTGAAGTCAAAACGAATCCGTTCCTATGACTTCTTTTCTGCATGTATGAACTATATTCCTAGCCATGGGATGTTAAAAATGAAACATTCTCTAGAGTATGCTCATTCCAGCGTTTAAATCTCCTAAAACAAGTAAATATTTGTCTTGAAGGCGCACTGAAAGGTCAGATTTGAAGCATGTCACCTTGATTTTGTCTGGGATAGTGATTTTAAAACTTAAAGAAGTAAATTGAAGTCGTTCACCGAAGGATGACGCAGACTTTTATCTATCTTGTCACTTTATTTCTAATAAATTATACTGCAACAAGCTAAGGTGGGCCAAATTAAAGAGTCTGGTTTCCAAGCGGTCTCGCCGCTCAAATCTTCTAGCGTTTACACGCAAGCAAGCCGAGTCATCAAACAAACTGGCCGCAGTTACTTCGAATGCCATAGAACGTCTTGACTGATCACAATTTGGATACCATTTTTACTCAGTGAAAGGCCATCAACTATTCCATAAATAGGAGCGAGGTGCTCGACTGGCTGTAAAAGGAAATATCTAGAATTCACTTCATTACGTCATTCTAACAATTCAAGAAGATATAACTCTCACTTTACCACAATCAAGTCTTCATAAATTCAAATAGAAATGATTAGAAAGTATCCTGCTAAGAATCTCTCTCAACAGAACGTATAAGTCCTTTCTCCATTACTTGATTGGTAAATCACGTGATAGGCCAGTTCCATGGGGGCTTGGCAACAAATAATGGTTTATCTAGGACAATGAGGTAGCAGAAGTTTCTAAGAGTACTCTTTTATATCTTATGGGACACGTGAACATGAATTGTCATGAATTTTTCTTCATTTGAGTTTCTTTCATCATAAAGTTTGTTTAAAGATGTCTTTTACAGATTTTCCTGCGTTTCTCAATTATTTTTCCACTATGTATGGGTTTGTAAGCCTGTAAAGTTTCTCAGCAAGCAAAGATGCTTCCTACCTAGCCGCTTAAACGCCGTTTACTGTCTCATGGATATGTTTCATTCTTTTTGGCTGCATGACGACCTCCATTTGCAGTATCTTCCATAAAGAGTTCTCCACTTGGAACTATAATGGCGTTATCGTGAGAGTGTCAATCTTCTTTCGGCATTAAAATAAATTCCTGGTCATCCTCTGATACGCCACGGCTTGGGCTCGTTGCTATTCCTTGGCGAGCCTTTTTATAATTTTGCGGCGAAACATACCCTCTTGATGGCAACTGTATGCCATTGTACTGACATTTATGGAAGCCTATTTTCCCCTTTCAGTCAAAATATCGCTTTTGCATACCAAAAATTTTGTTTCGGGAGTCCACTCCAAATTTACGGCAATAACACACCCTTTTTTAATGTATGATACGATATCTACGCTTTGGTACAAATTTACTAGATACCAACCCACATATCCACCACAGTAAATTAACCCCCCATTTACACACTTTTTTTAATGTGGCTACGAGAAATTGGATTCCGAAAAAGTGTGAACGGTGACTCACCAGACTCATAGAAAACAAATTTACTTAAAAAGCGTTTCCCTTGTTTGAGAAAGGAATACCATCCACAGATTCCAAGGAACGTCTTACCTTAATTGCAACCTCACAGTAACTAGCTTGGGTAGTCAGCCTGATAAAATTGATTTTATGTTTCAAATTCACTTAGGATTTGCAAATCACAGACCAGTGAGATTTCAGCACAATCTTTTCACGTCTCTTCTTGATGATAAGGTCTTGGTGGTAAAATTTTACGAGTTATACAGTATGGAACGGAAGCATGCGTATGATATCCCGAAATTAATTACAAATGCAAGCGGCGGGCGGAAACCTGGCACGACCGCATTACTTGGAGATTGAGCGCAAAACGGACAACAAAGTCGAGGAGGTACTGTTGCGAGGAGTAACTGTGACGGGGAGCAGCGAAGGAAGCAATTTCACGGGCCCTTTATATACTGTGTTGTAGACAAAAGAGAGGCATTGAATGCACATAAGTGACCTACTGGCAGTAGGCTACTGCACGTTCTACTCCACTTCAGCTGACAATCTACAAGCATATGCCTCGTACTAATTGAACCCTAGCAGTACAGTATGTTATTCTACTTCTGAAATTTAATGGTCACTATTAGTGGGTTTACGCCCCCACGTTTCAGAAATAAATATGACTAAAATGGGGGTCAAAATTACAGCCTGTAGTTCAAATTCGAAACAATTGCAAATTCCTGCAATTGTCTTGTGACTAACATCCCTGAAATTCCAATAGTTACTGGAGAGCCATGAAAAATGTTTACGCGGGAACACAACAGTGCCACAGATATTTAGCGGGGCGAAATGCACCACCCCGTGAACAGACCAACACATCTCCAGAGCCGCCCCCAAAACATCACCAACTCCCCTTCTTTCCCTTACCTTTCCCTTAAAACACCCGACTCTCACCACCTTCTACTCACCATGTTCACCAACAGCATCGTTAAAGTTCACCCCCTATTTACCGGGTCAAAAACGCAACCCCAACAAGAACAAACCACGGAAGAAGCTAACCACCTAACACCGAACGAAGTCCACCAAGCAACAACCGAGCAACCTATATTAGGGGTTGAAGTAACTACTCTTCCACCCCCTCTCCCGAGAAGGAAAAGAAGGGATGTCACTTATGGGTTTCAGCTAAAGAAGATCTAATCATTGTTCGAGGGGTGGCCGCCGCCAAGGAATATATCGCCTCATACGGTAACGTCTCAAACTGCTTTGAGACCGTAGCGGAGAATGTCACGGCGAACCCAAACATATCGCAGAAAGTCTCCGCTACATACGCTCAGGACAGGTATAAGAGACTACAAACGTCCTCTGATAAGTCTGACCGACGCGATCAGCTTCACTCCGGGATTGGAGGGAAGGTTTGAGAATTTGAGGCTTTTAATAGTGCGAGAGGCTAGAGAAGATATGGACGCAAGGAAAGGTTCAGAGAAGAAGGCGGCTCGAGAAATTTAAGAGAAAAAGAAAAGAATTGGTAGGGATCTCATTAAGATGGCCACCAGTCGTTCCAGTTCCAATCGTTCAGGTGATGAAATCCCTGGACAAACAAGGGAAAGTGTTGTTTCTCAGCGTCCACGTAAGGTTCCTAGCGCGAGTAATGACTCTCTCGCCGTTGGCGAAATGGATAGGTTCACTTTGTACTTAAGGGAGTCGGATCTGGTTAGAGTTGAGATAGACAAAGACCGTTCCAATTTGGAGCAAGAAAACCTTGCCTTTGAGCTTTCTGAACGTGAAGAAAGATCGTGCTGAGCGCCGTCTTGAATTAGAATCGTCCCTGAAGATGGAAATCGAGAAATTCAAGCTTTTAATGGAGGTGCTTGCTCGTAAGTGAAAGCGCTGATTTCTGCGGTGTTTTTGCTACTAGTACCATTACGATATTTCAGAACGGATTTTAGATTCCACTTGCTCCCCCCCTTACGGGAGGCCCCTGGGGAGCTACGGACAAAGTCAGCTCTCGCTTTGCGTGGGCTATGCCATGCAGACTTTGTACTCGCTCCTTGGAACCCCACGCCCACATATGTTTTACTCATCCTTCGTTCATATTTGATAGTTCTAGATATTTGCTGTTTGCAGTTGTATTCGATAGAGATGCAACCACATTTGTCGATAATGTGGATGGCGTCGACTGGAATGCTACAATAGATAAGCTATGGGACCACTTGGAGGCCCTACTGCGCAAAAAGACCTAGCTCAGCACATTGCAGGATACACTCTTCGATATGAAGTGGAGTAAACGATTTGAGTATGTGTGTCCTTTCTGTGCAAGCTTTCGATGTGCGTCATAACATTGAAAATAACTATTTCAGACTAAATAATGGTCACGAGCTTCAAGGGGTGCCTTTCAGGACATTTGCAAGACCAAGCCATGCTTGTACCGGGGGATTACAACACTGTAATCAGAAAAATTGGATGGATTTATTCGGCGCAACAACTCTTGGATAGAGAGAGGATCAGATATATTAGCGAGGAAGGTTCTTTGAATGCGAAATTGTCTTTTGGTGGCATTGAATACATATAACTTGCTTCTACTGCAACCACAAGGGTAATGTGGTTCAAGACTGCATAAGAAGTAAACAGGGCATGATGCGACGCCGCATACACATGGTTTTTGGAGGGGAAGGCTTTGGGGGCCCAGAACCCCAGCCGAGAAGTGACGGGAAGCCGAGATCATTGGAACGGCATTTCAAGGTTCAGCTTTCCACAGAACGATCACCAAAATGGACCCCGGAAAGCGAGATATTGGAAGTAAGGGTGCGTTTATATGAAATTCCTGTACCCAAGGAGGTTGAAAACCTGCACACATGAGACTGGCCGACCTCCCGTTAGGAGGCTATGCTACAGGATTCGAAAATCCTTTACGAGTCGGACTCCAAGCCGCTACAGACTCTGTAGGTGGGACGCGATTTTATCGATAAACACATCTTGCGCGAATCAAAATCGGCCAGGTACCCTTAAATTTTAGCAAGGATCCCTAGGTGTCGGACACTCGTCACCCAGAGACCGGCTGGACACAAAGCGATTTCAGCTGCCTGCCTCATCCCTACACGTGCGGGATGGGTGTCATGATCCTTACGGGACATCCCAAGGAAGCTTCTAGAGGAAAGCGTTTTCACCCTTTAAATATTTCGCAGGAAATCGCTCGGCCAGTTTCAGACAACACAGGCACTGTACACCACGAGATGCTTGCAATCAACGTTATCGGCCCCTTGAGGACCTGTCGAGGCAGCATGGCAGTACCTCCGGCATTAGTTAAAGTCGCCGGGCTTGCGTCCGCAGTAAATCCCATCAACAGCTCGTCTAAGCCTTGCCAAAGCTGATCGTATGGAAGCGCCAAGACGGGTCGAGAGGGTGCTAATGGAGGACGCTGAAGGCAAGCTTACAGTAGCCGCGGTTACCGGGCCTCAATGGATACTGTAATCGGTCCTCAATGGGTGCTGTACGGTGGGTCACTGTAAGGTGGAGACACTGTAAGATAGTTCTCTCGATGCACGAATTTTCGCCCACATTCGAGCGACGAGGTAGACGGTGCAGGGGGTTGACTGGAAAGTTGTGAGTCAAAGAAGGGGTCAAAGATGCAAGCACTTCGTGTAGTTCGTGCGACTAATGTGAAGGCGAGAGCCCGGAATTTTCGCTGCGAAAGATGCTGACCGGGCAGCGTTTAAAAACGGATGAATCGCAAACCCGTCACGAGCATTCCGCGACACCCGCCGCTCGAGGACACTGCTGTAGAAGAAAGAACACTCGGCATTCCAGATCCAAAGACAGCGGCAACATCTGCAGTTGTGTGGAAGGGTTCACTGATGTGGGCTAGACTCCACATTGACGCGAAAAGGCTCTTGCAAACGGTGCAAAAATGCGTCGTTGGGGTTTGCTTATGCGTTCTCCGGTGCCGAGGGAGATTGTATTGAGTTTCAATGCCTTTCCACAGTACCACTGATGAACGCGCTTCTTCAAGTGCATCGTGTCAATGTGCATCTTCATGTGAGACTTTTGACCGCAACATGTCCACGTCCATTTCTTCTCGCCACGATGCGTAGTGGCAACATGTGCACGTCTACTTCTTCTAGACACGATGCGTACTGGCAATGTGTCGTTTGAGAGAATCTACTCGGTTGAAAGCCGTTGGGCAGGCCTGACTACGATAGTCTCGTCTTGCGCTGCGCTTTGAGAATGGGGTTTGATACAACAAGGGGTGCGGAGCAATCGGAAACGGCTCGAGGATTCCTGATGTGGTGGAACCATAACTTGTATTTCAATTGCTTGTTGCGATTTGAGTGAGATGGGTATGGCAATGTTGGCACCTGGATTCAATGGATCCTTCTCTGCATCCGGCAAAATGGAATCAAGGATTGAGGGGACCTAGACATTCGGAATTTGGTCATTGGGAAAGTTCGACGAAACGGGTGCGGCCTGTATATCCTGAGGTTGGCTCGACAGCCTGGCCAGATTCATGAAGTCACCCGCAGCATCGACATCATCTGTGTGCTTGAGTTAAGTTGGTGATATAGCCGAGGCAATAGCCCTGAAGGAAACGGTTTAGGTGCTTTACCCTTGGAAGATATATTCGATCTATCCCATGCTTTTCCGGACAATTGCAATCGACTCAAAAAGGGTATGCCGACACAACAATGGGGAATTAACTACGCTCCCTACAAAGCCGCCTTCAGGCAAACCATCAAGCAGGCCGCATTGGGCATGACGGCTGCTGTAGCCCCGAGTGACTTGGATTCTGCAAAGGCGGCTGCAGTGATTGATGCGGGGGGGAAGGCCTGGCTCTGCTTTTGCGGATAGAACGCGAAGGTTGATGAAAAGATGACAAGGTGGAAGGGGGTGTCGATTTGGTTCTTTAATGTTTGAAAAGTGCGGTTAGTTGGAAGGTGAAGTTGGGGCAGTGATAAGGGCTGCACGGGCTGCCCCGTGACATGTTGAGAATTCACCTTGGTAGCGAAGTGGGACACCGAGGGGGATTGAGCGTGGTGAGTGGATTGTTTACCTGGAAGTGCAGAGCAATAGGTTCCCTGTTGAAGCTGGGCAGTTTGAGACGGGAGCGAACTGTGTCAGTCAACATACTGTGGGGGATGGAGCAGAAGCGGCAGATAAGGGCGCTGACGCGGATGAGCTTGGTTGTGCTGCTGCTGCTGAACTTGGGTGAGCGGAGACGATGGGGAGAGAGGTTGCTCTTGGTAATGAGGCAAAGCGGTCAATGTCGAAGGATGGGGGAGATGAGTAGAATTTTGTAGGGTCGCAAACGGGTGGCACACAGAAGAGTGTAGAAGAGATACTGGCAGTGTGGTGAAAAAGAGAGACGGTGCTGGGTGAGGGACTGCAATTGAGCGTGGGGAACGGAAGGCCTGATTGGGATCCACGGTGGATGCCACTTTGGAAGTAATTTGGTGAAAGGGATTTTTCGAATTGGGCACTGGCGGAGAAGGGGGGGAAATTTGGGGTGTTTTTAATGCATGAAAAATATGGTCAGCTGTTCCCTGAGAGATGTCGTGATGGTAAAGGCTTACAGTGTAAAGGGTTGGGGGGAAGTTGTCAAAACGCTAAAAAACTGACGGGAGGCCATGCCAACAGGCACGCTGCATTGGACATTACTGCTGCTGCGGCATGACGCTGTGTTAAGATTTCTTTGACCTTTGCGTAGGTCTCCGTTGCCCTCGTAGCGACGTTGCGTGCGACGTCGGTTAGCAACGCGTGGGCGTCCGGGTGCCATCCCCCGAGGGTAGAGATAGGGACGGGCACTAGCATACTTCCGGCGGAAGACGCGATAAAGGACTCGTATCTTCTGTGTTTCGCCGCTCTTGCCGCGTTAAGGGAGGTGAGTGGGTTGAATGTCCTCAATCTCCTGTTCGAGGGCGCTAGGGGGTTGACGAAGGTGATATCGAAGAAGTCTGTTCTGCCAGTTCGTCCCATTACGCGAATATCGGGTCTTGTGCGGTGGACCCCTTCTCGCGGCTCGATGACTGGATGTCGCGGCTTTCATGAGATCGCTTGCCAATAAACGAACCTGACAGTCGTGTCTTCGCGTCCTTCGCCCCCGTGTAAGCAGTGCAACAGATGGTCGCCGAAACAGTCGAGAGTTTCGGGGCAGTTCCGCTTGGGGCATGGTGTTTCCGGAGGGAAGAGCGGGACTTGGCAATAGTATTGGAACCATATTGAGAATTCTTGGTTCAATGCTAGTCTCAAGGCCCGGAGATGGGGTGCAGTACACCCAATCTTTCGCGCCGGGGAGCCCCATGGAGGCACGGAAGGCCTGCCGTCTATTGTCGCCCACATCGATCTCCTCTTGCCCCCGCTCGTGGATGGCGTCCGATAGTGTCTTTTGTGATGGTGTTTTGTTTGAGCAGAGGGCACTAAAGGGGATAATCCTGGACTGGGAGCAAGAGAGGGAAACAATCTGGTGCGCTTCGACGAGTTCTCGGTACGTTGAGAGATTCGTAATTGCCGCTGGGAGGAGGGCTGCACACAGCCTGTTAGACGCTGCGCTGGAGGCGAGGAAGGCTGCAGCTGCAATCGTCTTCGCCGAAATGAGTCCAATTTCTAGTGATGGCTTCTTGGCGGTGATCAGTTTCATGGGCAACTGCAGTTCTCGAAATATGTCGGGGTCGAGGACGCCCCCAGCCAGTGTGCGCACACAGTTCTCCATCATTGCATCGAATATTGCAGCGCCTTCCGCAGTGCAAGCTGGTGGTGTGATAAAATTGACCAAATATTTTAATCTCTATCCCGGTGTCCTACAGTGATGCTGAATTGTGGAGCAATATTTTTATTGAGGCCCACAATTTATATTTATTCTGAATCATCAAGGAATAATTTTATCTATATAAACTGGTGCTATTTTATGCTGAATTCAGTGTGAAATAATTTTATCTCCTACAGTTGGGTTTTTATATTATACAGGCTATAATTTATTGAATTTATTCCACCAACAAATTATTATCTGGATGATTGCTTACCTGGAAAATACTTCAATTATTGTTGCTGAGCCTGAATTATGTATACTAAAATTATTGAACGGCTCACCTGATTTTTGTAGCAGGTTCACCCTGGTGTAGAGTATAAGTAGTCTAGGTTGCTAGAAATATTTTTACATCCTTGGGCTATCGAAATATTCCCCTCGATCACCTATCATTAAAATTGGTTTTCTATTCATTATTCATTCTAAGTCCAATTGCGGCATTTTCTTTATTTATTCAAGTTGGAACTACTTATTGTTACTTGGATCTACGTATCCTAATTTTTTTGCAGTTATTGGCCCAGATCGCCCCGAAATTCCTTCATGGCCGAAATTTTCATGCGATCTTTGCACGGTTCCTTGGACGGATGGTAAAGAACCTCAAGAAAAATATTTTGATGCTTTTCAGAAATGGAAATCTGTCCAGGATTTATTACCAACATCAAATTCTAATAAGGTTCCTGAGGCAGTACAAGGTCTTGTCTTACACTCACAGTTATTTGGAAGAGCTCTTGATATTTGTAAGAAAATTCCAGACACCAAAATTCAGTCTGCAAATGGTGCACTAGCGATTGCCAACGCTATTCATAAGGTGGATCCTCCATCATCTATATCAAATACATTTCAGAAATTTTTAGATCTTTTCCATACTACTCGTGGTGATGAGTCTTTCAAAAATTTTGAATCACGGTTTGATACTCAAATTGCACGATTTCATTCATCTACTGGTACTTCGAAATTACCTGAAGCACTGGTATCATTTTTGCTCCAGTCTAATTCCAAATTTGATTCAAACCAGCGAGTATCTATTTTGGCTGCTGCTTCTCCAAAGCATGAAGAAGCCGATTTGGAAGAAGGAAAAATCCTAGAATTAATCAAATATTCAGAAATATCATCTATTATTCGTGCATGTGATAAACCAAAAAATACAAATCAAATATATGGAAATTCTCAAAAATATATCTCTTCAAGTCAATCAAGTATTTCATACGGAGAAAAGAAAACTTTCAAGAAAAATAATAAGCAAAGATTATCTCCTGAAGACTTTGCTGCCTCAAGGCAAAATCAACTTGTGACCGATGTGGAGAAATTGGCAATTGGACCTATGAAAAAGATAAATGCAAGAGTGCTAAAAATTATCACAAAAGTTCATCACCTAAAATGGGAAATGCAGAAAATATCAAAGACAAAAATGATTCTGGTTCTGTAACATTTCATATGGTAAAAACGGTGCTTGATTCTCCGTCAAATACGTTATACCCAGGTCCGTTACTTGATGATGGAGCACCGTATAGTGGAATGGGATTGTTGAATTACGAGCACTTTCGAAATTTATTTTACCGAATGGAATGGAATTCTTGATGAACTTCCTGAATGTATCAAGGACACGCCCTTCTGGCAATACGGAAATGGCGACCACTCAAGCGAAAAAAGAAAAATGATCGGTTCAATATTTTTATCAGCTATTTCAGACAATGGAAATCAGGTTAAAATAAGGCATCTAATAATCAGTGGATCATCTCAATGGGTTATTGGAAGAAATATCACAAGAAAATCAAATATTATTCATATGACGGACAATCGCATCGAGTTCGAGTCCGCAAATAATTCAATCGATTCTATAACATTGGTGGATCATGGTCATCATTGTTATGTACCCGGAAATATATTTATACAATCATCCGAACCTATTGAAAACTCATTTCTATCAGCAATTTGTTCCAACAATATCAATACATCAAAAAATATATCTTGGGCTGAAAAGAAGAAAATAATTAATAAGGTTCACAAACATGTATGTGGTCACTCAAATTATGATGATATAAAACTATTGTTACAAAGAAATTTTATATGGGACGATGAATGCAAAAAATATTTATCAAGCATAATTGACTCCTGCAAATTTTGGATGTCACAAAAAAACCATCTCATCCTCGTGCAGTATCTTTAAGCTCTATATCTCGCGGATTTAATGAATTGGTTTGTGTGGATCATTTTTTGTGGAAAACTTGGATATTTTTCACATTATGGACTCAGTTACCAGGTATTCAACTGGTTCAATAGTGCCCTCTTTAAGGATGGAAAATTGCATTATTGTATTGAGACTCTCTGGTTAACACCATTTTGGGACCCTAACATTTAATGGGAGATCAGGCGTTTGACAATGATATTTTAGAAGCTATCTTGAGGAAAGAGGAATTTTTTTTGTCCTATTGGTTCCCGCCGCCATAACAAAAATTATATTGAGTCAAAACATAAAATATTGAGAGACATTTATATCCGTTTAAAAATATCCGATTCTTCTGCAAGTAATACGGTTCGTATTGCTCGAATGTTTCAAATATCGAATGATTTATATGGAAATGATGTTGTTTCTTCATACGAGCTTGCCACTGGTCACACTCGACCCATCGATAATTCTGGTCCTCGAAGTCTACCAAATGATTTAAGAGAAGCTCATAATGAGCTAATAGAGGAAATTAAATCTTATTCTAAAATCAAAGTCTGTGACCGATATTCCAATTAATGCTGGCGATATTGTGGAAATTTTTATTCATCTACCAAATCAGAAAAGAGGATCTTGGTCATCGCCCAAACCAGTATTGAAATTCGACAAAAAATCTTATCGTCACAGTACCTGGATCCAATGGAAAATTTATACATGCGCAATTGAAGATGTCCGACATTCCGTTTCATCTAATGAACTAGCATACCAAATTCAAAAGGCAAATGATTTATTGAATCAGTCTATTGAATATTCTGTGGAAGATATTTCTGATGAAACAAATATTACCGAAGTGAAGAATGTGGGCGAAAACAATTTTGACGATCATTCTGATGATGGTAATTTTAACCAAATATGAATACTGATGTCGAAAAATATAATGAATCAGAAAGTGATGGAAATTTATCAGAATCTAAAAACATATTATCTCTCGAACATGTTCCGATTGAATCTGAACTTAGTTCCCTGCACCCTGAAAATTTAATTCATATCCCTATTGATGAAAATGATGGAATTGATGCGCATGAAATTGAGTTGTTACCTGGAACGGAATTGAAATCATCTGAACAAAAAGATCTGAGTTTTTATCATAAAAGGTTTGGATCTAAAGAATTTTTACTTCATCAAGCATCTGGACTTCCATCTCATATTATTTCAAATGCACAATACGGAAGAAAATAATTTTCTCACTACGTTCAAAAATTCATGTTTCAAAAATTCCTCCCGACTCGAATGTAATATCCAGTCACGTTTTATACAAAATAAAAATTTTGGATGATGGAAAATATTATTGCAAGGCTCGAATTGCTCCGCATGGAAATGAGGACAAGGAGAAAAATAATTTGAGAACTGATTCGGAATCTTGTTCTCCGATGGCAATTAGAATTCTCTTATCAATTGCTACAATTTTTAAATGGAATTTATCAAAGGTTGATGTGAAGTCTGCATTTTTACAATCTGGATCAGCATTACGAGATGTTTATGTGAGACCTCCTCGGGAATGCTCTGAAAAATCCTTCTATTGGTTATTACTGTCTGCTTCATATGGTTAGTCAACGCGAATGCAAAATGGCAAATACACTCTGATAATACTTTCTTTGACCTCGGATTGAAATCAGTCGTTTATATACCCCAATTATTTTTCATGAGTTTAAAAGGATCATTAATTCTGCTTGTTGTTAAATTGGTCGATGATATACTTATTACTGGACAAAAAAATTAAGAAGCAATTTATCCAAGATCTTGGAAAGTATATAAGCTTGGTACAATCGTACATAGTCCTGGATCTTTTATTTCAATGGAGTTAAAATCATGCAGTTTGATGACTATAAAATTAATGTCTCAGCTGATGAAAACTAAATGGACTGGAACCCATTCAATATCAAGAAATCGTCGAAAACAACCTGATGAAGAAATGAACTCATTTGAAAACTTTGCTTTTAATTCGTTAAATGGTCAATTGTCTATTTGGGTATGGTTGCATCTCCAGTGTCTGCTTTACAGCAAGTTATTTACAACAGAAAAGGTCAAATCCATTGGTTCGTGATTTATCTATCCAATCTTCTATGCTTCGGAATTTAAAATCTTTTGGTTCTACAAGCACGTATCGGCGCCCGGAAGTTTCTGGAAATTTCAATTTATCAGTTGTTGTTTTTTCTGATGCAGGAAAACCAGCCGGATCGACAAATGCGCAACTTGGATGTATTGGTGGGTTGCTAATTGGCTCCTTAAATTGTAATTCAATATTTCATACAATTTATTGGCATTCACATCTATCTCGGCGTCCTGTTAAATCTATTGCATCTGGTGAAATATTGGCTGCTGGTGAAGCTATCGAGGAAGGAAAAAATTATTGCAGCAGCATACAGTACACTTCTAATATCAATATTCCTCTTCATGTTGCTGTTGATTCAAAAGATCTATTCAGCTCTCTATCTACTTGTCGTGTGCCTGAAACAATCTAATTCGATATAATTTCGAAACGAAAATCAAGAAAATGCTATGGATACCTGGTTCAATTAATCCTCCGACCCGCTCACAAAAAAGGACAGTCCTGTATCTGACATGCTCAAGCTCCTTTTATTTGATGGATCTATACCTATGGATATGAGTAATATTTTATCTCGGGATTCATCTCAGTCAACAGGATAAATTTAGTTCAATATTTCAAAGGGGAAGTGTGAAAATTGACCAAATATTTTAATCTCTATCCCGGTGTCCTACAGTGATGCTGAATTGTGGAGCAATATTTTTATTGAGGCCCACAATTTATATTTATTATGAATCATCAAGGAATAATTTTATCTATTTTACACTGGCACTATTTTATGCTGAATTCAGTGTGAAATAATTTTTATGTCCTACAGTTGGGTTTTTATATTATACAGGCTATAATTATTACATTTATGCTACCAACAAATTATTATCTGGATGATTGCTTACCTGGAAAATACTGCAATAATTATTGCTGAGCCTAAATTATGTCTAAAAATTATTGAACGGCTCACCTGATTTTTGTAGCAGGTTCACCCTGGTGTAGAGTATAAGTAGTCTAGGTTGCTAGAAATATTTTTACATCCTCGGGCTATCGAAATATTCCCCTCGATCAGATATTATTAAATTTGGTTTTCTATTCATTATTCATTCTAAGTCCATTGTGCATTTTTATTTATTCAAGTTCGAACTACTTATTGTTATTTGCATCTACCTATCCTAATTATTTTGCAGGTGGCACCACCCGTAACAGGTATCCGAGCTTACAGACCCCGAAACAGTTGCGCAGGAGCTGGAAAGCGATATGAGTGTTCCCCAAGGCGATGATAATGTCGAGGAACGGCTTCAGGGACTTCACATGGCCTGTGGAGTGCTGCTGGGTGAACCCGTTGGTGCCAACCGGAGCGTTCAGGACAACTGTGCCCTCGCTGTATTTCTGTGTGAGTTCTCTTGGATAGAGGCGTTGCACTGACTCCAGTGGTGGAGTTGGCCACCAGATTCTGCATTTCGGCACTGCTAGGTGCAGACCCCGAGCTGTGGCCTCTGGCGATGACAAGATGTCCAGTGCCTTGCGGAGCTGGTCGTGTTTTGCGATGATGTACCCATCATCATGGTACCAGAGTTGAAACAGCAGTTTGCCGAGTTGCTGTTCTTCGTCATCCCCTGATTTCAATAACCGTTGGATTTTGAGGATAACGGGGTGCAGCGCAAGATCGAAAAGGAGCCCACCGAGATTGTCCCCTTGTTGCGTTCCTTGCACGTTCCGGATTATATGGCTGCCAAACTTCAAGAAAGCGGGCTCATGTGCATAGCAGTATGCCACCCACGGGAACAGGTCGGGGAACTGGTGATTGACTGCTGCCAGGAAAACTGTCCGACTGAACAAATTGAATGCATTTTTGAGGTCAACAGTCAGCAATGCGTATTCGAAGGTGTGCCCGAACTTCTGTACGACCCTTCGAACTCCATGGACGAAGGTATCAGTGCCAGATCGGGTAGCAATGCCAACCTGCAGCGGTTGTAGGTATTTAGCTGCTCTCGCGGAGGCTCTTGTCATCAGGTAACTACCAGTCAATCTGCGCAGCGTTTCTCCTACGGCTATTTGCCTTGGTGTCAGGTCTTTCTTGGCCAAAGGGGTTAGGGGCGCTCCAGCTATCCAAGGTGCAAGAGCGGCTGGGGCCTTGCCGGCTGCTAGGGTGTTCACCATTTTAGACAAGGCTGCCAAAAATCCGGACGGGCCAGATGAAGACGGGGCTCGCAGAAGTTCGACGAGGTGGCAAGGTTTGAGATCAGAACCCCCCGCAGAGGAACCTGGTTTAAACCCACGAACAGCGCGGAGCACCTCCTTCCCCGTGAAGTCGCGGAAAGGCGAGATATTGTCTAGTGGGGTGTGGTGCGCTGCCTCGTCGTTGGGAGCTTGTTGCGGGTGCTTCGCGAGGAGTGCCTGGACGACCTCGGGGGTGGGTGGTAAGACGCCCAACGAGCCGAGCCCCTGTGCTGCCTTTCAATATGCCCCCTCCTTGGCCAGTTTAGTAGCTCTGCTGATATTTACCCATTGCTGGTCGGAGATAGGCGGCGTAGCCGCAGCCCGTGGGGGAGACGTACTGACGGCCTGTTCCCACAAAGTCGTGTATTGGCCGGAGGTCCATAGTTCTACCCGCTTTTTCATTGCTTCTGTGATCGATTGCGGGCGGCGTTCGAGAGAACAGGAGCTGGGGAGGGAGATGTCCGAAAACATCACTGCCGGAAACAGGAATACTTTGGCAAATGTCTGCACCCTCTGGGGTTGTCCAGATGTGCAGGCGGCAACTGCCTCCTCCATTGTCTTGGCATACAACTCGGAGAGTAGTCCCCGGAATTTTGTTGGATATGTGCCATGACGGGAGTATGCGTTGTGAATATGTCTTGGATAGGTGGCAGTGGCTGTATCTCCGGTGTCGATGGTTGAGCGACTACCGCGGCATTTTCGCGGAGATGGAGTCTTAGGGAGGAGGTGTCATTTTTGATTTTTGTGACTTTTGTGATGTTTTTGAAGTCTTTTTTTTGTTGAATTGTTATGCACGCGAGGAGTGTACAAGGTATGAGTGTTAGGGTTCAATTAGTACGTGGAATGTACATGCGTATTGTCAGCGAAGAAGAAGAAGAAGAAGAAGAAGACTTTACCAAGCAGAAAAGGGGGGGGCTAGCGGCCCTCAAAAGGGAAAAAATCTATCCGAACCAGGAACGGTTGAGTAGTCGTCGGTTGATCGCGACAGAAGTTCGTTATTTTACGAGCGAACTGATAATCGTGAACAAGCGATCGCAATCGAAGGCAGGGCTACTGCCTTTGCGAAGTGTTGTAACACGTACAGTACAATAGTATCGTCGGGATTGATACAGTGCGGTGCAAAAGTATAGACTCAAATGAATTGAGAAAAATATTCAAGTAAGCCAGATATATTGTGTACCATAAAAAAAGTCTATAAAAGCTGAGTAGAACAGCAGTATTTTTTAAAGAAAACAAAAGCCAGTACGTGTGGGAATAAAAACTGTGATTTTATCGGTGCAAAAGTATAGACTCGATCACATTTATTCTCAAACAAAAAGCCTTTAGAGGTCTTAATATGGAATTTTTGCCCCACAATGGCTAACAACAGATAAAATGCGACGTTTCATTGATTTCACCAGATTATGCAGGAGCTCTTCAGAAATTAGGGACCACTCCTTGAGAATCGCCTCTTTCAAATCTACCAAGGAAAAATACTGCTTTCCATCCTGGTAAACCCGGCGAGCGAGGATCCCCCATAGGTTCTCGATCGGGTTCAAGCCAGGAGCCCTTGATGGCCATTCCAAAACATTGACAGAGTTTTCATTAAACCAGGCCTCGGTAGAGTTAGAAACATGAATCGGACAGTTGTCTTGTTGAAATGTCCAAGATTAGTCATGTGTCATGGCAGCCCATGGCAACCAATGATTCTTGAGAACCTCTTGATACCTTGTGAAGTTCATTCGACCATCAACGAAGACAAAATCACAAGTTCCGAGCGTTGTTCATCGCCGGTCCCCGGCGAAAGGCTTCAGTCTGCGATCACAACTGAACTCATTCTATCAAAGTCCGATAGGTTGTTTTCGTCCACGACAGCCCACAACCGAGCACAGCTCTCCGTGCGCACATCCTCCGCATCGTCTGTTTTCTCTTCGCTTCCTCTCCCCCACGGCGGTACGTGCATGTCCTCTTCTGCGCGGAAAGTCGCTCTCGCTCTACATCCCGGCATCGCGCTATTCCCTGGATCTACTCGCTGTCCGGTCTGCTCCCGCCGCTCGGCCGACATTGCGCCCGTCTTAGATCCAAATAGTCAACACGCGTTGTCCTCCAAATACGAAGACGGAATGACTCGTCGTCATCACATCCTCCGCAACGTTCTTGCCAGCTACTGCAAGGAAGTTGGGATCGTCGCCCTCGTCGAGCATCCGCTCCTCTACCAGATTCCCAACTCATCTGGGCATTCGGGGTCCCCCGCGCTACGAATGGACATTTACATACCCGCTGCATACGGGCTTCACAGTACCGATATCGCCAATGACGTTACTGTTGCCCACCCCTCCGCACGCCGCCACATTTCGCCAAGTACGGTTACAGCAGACGCTGCCGCAACACCCAGAGAGTGCGAGAAACATCGTCATTACGGCACTTACTGCAACCGAAACGATTTCCTCCTCTCCCCCGTCGGGATTGATATCTATGGCGCCTTGGGCGACGATGGTAAGGCTTTTTTCCGCCGCCTTGCTTCCTTCGCTGCTTCCCGTCGCGGTTCCTCCCCTCAACAGGAGCTCCGCGACTTTGTTACCCGTTTTGCATTTAGCCCCCAAATAATGCAGGCGCGACAGGTTTCTACCCGCCGCCCGCATTTTTAGTTAATTTATGAATACCCTCCGCACGCCTCTGTGAGACATTGTACGACAAATAAAGATCTACCACCACAGTAGTATTCTGTCAGCAAGGTACCTAGTTTGCATTTAGGGCTCCTTGAGATGTATGGAATGGCTGGAACCCATTCGGAGTAGCAAATCTGCATGCCATATTAGATACATGTACCGATGGTCGGAGCAATGTAGAAATCATTGCTGCCGAATTCCAACACCAGCAACAGTCTACCAGAAAGTCGATGGGATGCCAGACAGCAGACACGCAGCGTTAGAAGCTACTGCCAACGCCGATTGTCGTTTTAGAAGAATGCCTCGAACCTTCGCAAACTATTCCATTGCGCGGCTGGTGATGGTTCTTGCAAGCTCCGTGTCCACTGAAAACGCCTTTGGATGCCATCCGCCAAGAGTAGAGATTAGAACAGAAACTAGCCTGCTTCTCCCCGGTAATTCCGCCAGAAAGCCTAGGTACTTTCGCCGCTTTTCCGCGCTCGCTGCATTGAGACTGGTCATCGGGTTAAAAGTCCGGACTCTAGAATGGGAGGGAGCGAGTGGATCGACGAATGTTATGTCGAAATAGTCAGTTCCACCTGCGGCACCCATGGCTCTGGTGTACGGTCTTGTCCGGTGTTGAAGAATCACACGGTGTTCGATGAAAGAGCGCCGAGCTGCCCGTCCAAGATCATTGCCCAGCAAGGCAACTTGATTGTTGTGGCGATTGTTGTGGTGGCATCGATAACGACACTGAAGCAAATGGTCCCCATGGATGTCTAATGTCTCAGGGCACGCAGGCTTCGGACAAGGAGTGTCAGGTGCGAAAAATGGAGTTTGGCAAAAGTACTGCAGCCGCACCGAGAAATACTTGCTCCTGATGTGTATCCTCAACCCTGCGCAAGGCGCAGAATGGCCCCATCCCGTGGCTCCAGGTAGTGATATGGAGGCCCGCAAACCACAGGTACAGGTATTGTCAGGCGGTAACGCTTCCTGCACCGCTGCGTGGACAGCGTCTGTAAGCTTCTTTTATGGTGGTGGGTTGTTTGAGCAAGTTGATAAGCGGAAGTCTCTCCGAAGATCTACAGGAGGCATTCCATATGTGAAAAGCTTGGAGGGTGTCATCGTGTTGGAATAGGTCTTGAGTGGAAGCCGGTAAGAATTTTGCGCACAACTTGTTCGAGGCGGCACTGGACACAAGGAATGAAGCAGCGCCAACGTCTTTCGCTGACGTCAATCCAATTCCCAAAGTCGGCTTTTTTTCCTGGATAGGCTTGATGGCAGCTGTAATTCCTTAAATATGGTATTATCAAGCAATCCACCTGCCAATTTTCGGACAGTTTTCGAGTAGGTCGTCAAAAGTACTTGGCCCCTTTCCTTGTACAGGAAGGCAAAACGACCGAAGAAGGTACCCCAATTTGCAGTCCCAAAACAGTTTCGAAGCAATCGGAACGAAACCTGGGATTCTTCTAGCTCCAAAACGGCATTGATAAGAGGTTCGAGGTTGTGGACATGGTCCAGGACGTGCTTTTCCATGCACATATTAGGACCTACTGGAGCGTTTAAGATGACAACCCCTTCACAGTACCCCTGCAACATGTCGGGGGGGTAGGCCCCTCGGCCTAAGGCGACGGAGGATGTGGGCCATCAGATCTTGCATCTCGGGATGGCGAGATGAAGCCCAAGACGTTTGGCTTCCGGGGAGGACAAAACTTCGACAGCCTTGAGTAATGAGGTGTGTCTGGCTAAAATAGAACCATTATCTTTGTACCAAAGTTCCAAAAGCAAGATTTCCTCTTCGGGAAATGAAGACAACAACTCTCGAATTTTTACATCGAGAGGATGGAGGACTAGGGCGAAAAGCAAGCCGCTGAGCGGTTCTCCTTGCTGAGTTCCCGCGACACTCCGTATCGTCTCGAATCCAGTCCATAGGAACGGTAGATCGTTGTTGGAGCAGTACAGCACCCAGGGTACCTTTTAGGGAGCGTAGTTCCTTCCCCATTACTGTGTCCGTATACCATTCTTGAGTCGATTATGTCTGGAAAACCATGGGAGAGATCGGATATATCTTCGAAGAGTAAAACACCCAAACCTTTTCCCCAGGGTAGCAACTGGGGAAAATGATTCTTGACGGCTTTGGAAAAGGCTTCACGGCTCCAGAGGTTGAAGGCATTCCTTAGACCCACCGATAGATGAGCATAGTCGGAACCAGTGCCGAATTTGTTCACAATGCGAGGAACTCCATGAACCAGTGTCAGTTCCTGATTTTGTGGCAATACCGACCTGCAGTCGCCTAAAGTAGCGTGCTGCTTTGTCATTGACTCGAGTTGCGAGGCAGCTGCTCGCCAGTCTTCCTAAAGTTTCCCCTACAGCAATGGGGCGCGGGGTCATGTCTAAGGTGTCAGTCCAAAGTACACAATGTCTGGTGGTACCGTAAAACTGTAATCCAGTTTCTGAGTTGAGGGGTAACCAGCACCTTTATTTAAATTTTAATTGCACCTTCTAAACAGACACAACCCGGCAAGGGCTTGACCAATTCCTACTCCAGCAAAAGGGCCAGCAGGAAATCTTCAATTGAAATTTCGGCAAGCGGAGAAAGGGAGCGGAAGAAAATTCCTCCATTGAAATTTCGCCAAGTCGAGAAATAAACATGTTGAAAAAGCTGAGATGGAACCACGCATTTCGAAATATCGTCTTGAGCAGCTAGAACTCGGAGATACAGTGACAAGCTGCACAGGAGGAGCATGAGTCGGGATTCGCAACAAAAAAGACATTACCAAATGTTGAATTTATCTCTGTTTATTTTATATAATTAAAAGCCAAAATGCTCTACTTAGATGGGTGGCGGGCGGTAAAATTAGAGTTCTTCGATGGGGACATTTTCATCATATTCAAAATTGACGGTGACATTGTAAAACACAGACCACTACATGGGCGACAGAATCGAAGTTACAACTCGTAAGAGAGACTTTCGTGTCCTCGATTCAGTTGTAGAGCGACAGGAAGCAGATCAATGGCGACTTCGCCCATCATAAATGAAAAACAAGGTGATTTATTGCAACAAAAAGCAGATCAAAGGTGACTTCGATGAATTGTGACGTCGTTCTTGATGAATGAAGGACAGGGTGATTTACTGTAACCAGAAGCTGAAGAGTGATTATTAAATGAAGAACCTAGTCCTCTCCAAAAAGTTGACGCAGATGACACTGACTAGAATTGTGTCCTTCTTGATGGCGTACAGAACGACTGCAGCTTCGTTTCCGTTTTGATGTTGGCCCGCGTTCAAAACGTCCCTTTCGACGTACACTAGCATTTTAACTGGACGTCTTCGCGGAGGAGGTAGTGCTTTGGGGACATTCAAATTGTGACCAGTCACAGCAGCTAGCTTAGCGCTTGAAATTATGTGATCAACTTCTTTCTTGGTCGGAAAACGAAATCTACACTCTGCGTATAGCGCTTTTCATTGTTTCGCGAGATGGCGAGGGTCCACAAAGAGTTGTATATTTGAGGCTCCAAACTTTTCACATATTACTGCAGTACCGTGAAAGCAAGAAATCTCACCCCCATTCGTAGAATAAACACAGCAGATAGGTGGTTTTTGATTGAAAGTTGGCAAAAAAACTCGGCGCTGCACAGAACCATACCGTAGACTTGTAACTATTGCTTCCATCCCACCCGTTCCTTCACAGAATGTAACTGTGTCTTGATAAACACGAGAACGCCGTATAAGCTTTGCAATTTGTTTCTAAATATTCGGTGGCACAGGGGTTTTTCAAGCCTCTGCAGCATCTTGAAGACTTAAAAATCCAGCTCTTTGAACTGTTACAACATTGTGCAACATTGTCTGGGTCTCAACAGATCTTATATGATTGCGTAGTGAAGCTCTTATCTGACTTTCGGCCCCTTGCGAAGTGAGGATCATATCCTGAAGAGACGAATAAGCTTTCCGCAGGTCAGATAAACGAAAAGGACTCCGGTAAGCCTTCTGCGCTTCAGAGTACTCCTTTACAATTTCATCCACAGCACCGCGACTGGGAGCGAACAAGGCTCGCTCGTACAGGGATAATCCAATTGCTCTGGCTGCGCCCAACTTCAAACCCATGTTATTCCTTACATGCAGAGGATTTAAAAAGAGTTTAGCGTTTTGAAAAACTTCATTGAACGCCTTATCAATGTTTTTCTCCTGATGGACAATTGTGTTCCCGCCTACTATATAGAACCCTTTGATTCGCCTGCATTCCTCAAATTCAACCTTCCAGTTCTCGTGATTTTCAGGACCAATGAAATGGGCGAACAGGAGAAGAAGAAATGCATATATGTTACCACCTCAAATGTTGTACCGTACGATTGAGGTCCCACACCGTCACAATGCGCAGCATCGGCTGCAGCTGTTGTGCGACCGAGATCACAGTAACGTTCAGTGGCGCTTTGCACAAAGAGAAGACCAACGTAGTATCGTCTAGAATCAAAAATATCGTAAACTTCAACTTCGCTTTTGCTGAACGTTGCATTTGCAGCCAGCCGCTTCTCTTTCTTGCGTTGCGTGAAAATGTGGTGAGCAGCCTTATACCTTTGCTCCTTTATTTCCATACAGCTCAAAATGAATACTTCGTGCCCATACTTCCTTAGTAGCTCTGCGTACCCTTCAAGTGCAGCCATGTCGACTGCACGTGAAGCATTCATGTGCCTGATTACTTCCAATCTCACAGAACGGTAGTGACTGTCTGGAGTTTGCCTTCTGTATATCGTTTTTGCCCGCACTAGTGACCCTATAGCTTTAGCTGAAATGTTAGGATCTTCTGCAGTTTCGCTCAAAATGATAGGAGCCAGTTGAAGAGGTTTGCACGCGGGGGCACAGAAGCTCTTGACTTTTGCGCTTGAAGCCGCCTCGTTTGATGCATGAATGGCACACTGTTCACAATGAGGAATGTACTGGTTTAGTTCCAATAAACCAGTCTTCGGCTGCCAGTTAAAGGTCAAGAGGGCAGAAAGTTCTCCCTTACGGCACTTCACACGCACCTTCTCCCAGGTTTAAGATATATTGAATCTTTTTTGGACCCTAATTTATGCTGTATGCGCGCGAATGAGCTCCTCGCATTGCCAACCGAGCTGCAATGCCATCTAAACTGACGGTACGACTTCCACACACCATCGTGGCCTCCGAGTCATGGAGTCCACCTCTTCAGCCTGTAGAGCGAACTTTAAGCGTTCCATACTTCGTCGTTTAGACGCTCGCTTTTGGTTTGACCTTCGGATCTTGTGCGTGCTTCTCTCGGAAAAGGTCGTAGACACAGTTTCACTCCTGCCATTGGTTTTTTTTCCACTGTCACCCTTCTGTTCGACATATGTGCCGCCGCCACCCCACAAACGTGACATACTTCTTGCTTTACCGCCACTAAGCACAGCCTCGCTGTCGCAAACAGTATAATTTGATGGGCAATACTCCAAATCAGGGTCAAGCATACTCACGTCCAAGTCCAACAAGTCCTCTTCCGTAACGCACTCTTGAATATCATCTCCGTCAGCATCTTCATCTCCAGGTAGCTCACATTACCAGCCCTTGAAAAAGTATTTTTCGTCCTGTTCCACACTTTCAAGTTCTTGTTGTTCTCTAGTGACTCGTGAACTAAAGTTGCCCGGATTTGAATCACCCTGGTCTTCTTCCTGTTCCACTGACAGTCGACGCTGACAACCTGGCGCTTTCTTTTCTTGACTTTCACGGTATTGATGTTTCGTACATTCTTGTCCCGTTTGCTCTTCCTTTTCCAGTTAAGCGCGGTGGCGGAATATCTCCTCTGCACGCTTGCGTTCCGCCCCTTCTATTTTATCTTTATCTTTTCTTTTACAAAAGCATGTGTTCGCTTCAGTATTTGCAAGGTCTTGATCTTTGTCTCTGGAACATTGCCTCGGAGTCGGACGATTTGAATTTTCTTTTGCAATCAGATCATTGATTTGTAGCCATTGTTCGGCTGCCGTTGACTGTATAGTATACTTGATGGAAGCAGGCATCCTAAATTCTTCGTCAACTTTCAGTCCGTTTGTCATTCGTAGTTTATTTGAGTCTCAACGATTTCCAAAGCCCTAGAAAGGGTTCTCATTGTACGATTAGCGCCAAAATATCGTTTCGGCATCTATGCGGATGGATGAGATATGCTAAGCGTTTATAGGCACGCTTAATGTCCTTTATGGTTGATGTTGAACTGGAAAAACATAACACGAAAAGCACAGAGGTCTAGTGCTCTTTAACCATATTAAAATGCTATAACGCATGCTGTGCCGATCGTGGGTGACAATAGTCTTTCATGGTGCGGGCAATGGAAATCGGGTCAAAGCTTAGAAATGAACAGTTCTGACGGTGACTAGGACCAGGAAGAGGTGTACGTGGAGGCTGGGGTGACTCGCCGACGACTTTGGTAAACAGAAGGTGTCTTGATGTACTTGTGTGGGGACATTCATTTGATGGGTATTTGAGGTAGGTGAATTAGCCATGTCGCCCGCTTACTCCTTGAAGAAAACAGTTGTCATCCCTCGAGTACCCAAGGTATCTGCGTGTCCCCTTTACAGAAGTCCAATTTTGCAACACGTCACCATCATATTCGAAAATCTCCCTAATTAAAAAATACCGGTTCCAATCGACTCCGACGGCCTTAAAAAAAATAAAATCACCACACAATGCCAGACATCCAGCAATGGATA
Source organism: Kappaphycus alvarezii (assembly GCA_002205965.3). Lineage (NCBI taxonomy): Eukaryota > Rhodophyta > Florideophyceae > Gigartinales > Solieriaceae > Kappaphycus > Kappaphycus alvarezii. Next base: position 155,584 of record NADL03000108.1, read on the forward strand.
GAAACGGAGGATCGGATAATTTTGACATCACCTTCGTCAATACCCTTTAGCCTTCTAACAGAATAGTGCGAAATTTCAACCCACTCATCTTCCTCAATACAGCAATATCCACCAAGCGTAGAAGGTATGAACCCCTGCTCGCGACTTCTGCTAGAGGAAGGTTTGTGCATATCCCAATATCCACCGTCGTAGGCTGGCTCCCAGAAGCGTACGCGGTGATAATCGACGTAACGCGGAACGTGGCTGTTCGAGTGATAGATAACTATGGGAAGGTTGGACCAGTTCTTACCAAAAGGTACGCTGCCGCAGACGTATTGTCTAACTCTACATACCTGCTGGTGGCCTTGACGCCGCCCCGCAAGGAATGTTATTTAGTGGTACCCAATGACTACCTGTGCCACACCCAGCAGCGTGCATACAACCGAATAGGAGGAGGAATGTTTGGGTGCTTTAATTTTTTGCAAGATGTGATGGGTTGGGGCCCGGGGTATCTTAGAGGGTTACCGATGATCGAAAGTCGTATTTGCCAGCAAAGCTACCTGGGGCATACCACGAGATATGCCCGCACAACCGAATATGCCTTCTATACATTAATATGAATTTAACAATTCTCCCGTACAAAATAGCGTGGTAAAACAGTTCAGAAAAATTTGTTCGAAACACGTAGAGGAAATCTTTTTGCGCTTTATCATTTGTGTGTGGTTGAAAATAATTACGAGTTCGAACCCTGTGCTCGGTATTCGAGCCACAGAATTTTAGTACCGTTCGGGTTTTTTGGGACAACTTCGGTCACAATAGAAGTTAAGGGACTAAACTGACCGCACCAGATGCATAGAAATAAGCGGTGTCCGTAGATGCGACTTTGGTTTGTGTCGTGAAAATCTCCGCAGTGCTGCGCAGCCACCATCTTCAGTACATTGTAGGGACTGGCACAGACGGCGCTGGCGTAGTAGGGTAGGAAGGGGCTACGATCGAACGCCTCAACGATGAAGCTAAACAATATATTAACTTCGAACTTCCCCGCCGCCTTTTTCATCGATCCCTCGGTAGGGGGGCCAGCGCGGCCTTTAATTGTGGACACAATCACCCGCCGTCGGGCAATATCCAACGGTGGGTGTAGTCTGACCTAAATTCTGATTAAAAACAAGGGACTATTGCCATCAGGTGCAGGAGCTGTCATGTCCAATGCGGCCTGCTTGATGGCTGACCTGAAGGTAGCTTTTTAGGGAGCGTGGCTCTTTCTCCATTACTGTGTCGGAATACCCTTTTTGAGTCGATTTTGGTTGTCTGGAAAACTTTAAGATAGATCAAATATATCTTCCAACAGTAAAAACACCCAAATCTTTCCCCCTATTTCCATCCATCCAAGGATACCCAATGACGCCTCTTTTGGCCTTCCACAAACATGCCACGTGTAGCAGGCTGGGGGCATATCAGAAGTTTTCCATGACTGTCTCCTTCGAGACGAGCGCTCGCCACTTCTGCCCTACTGTGAACGGATAAATTATCGGTCCAAAGTGGCCAAGATGGCACCGAAACGAGGCACAGCTTTATCATAATTGTGCTCAATCACCAATGGCACAAAAAGTGATTTCTTACGGTGTGTTGTGGCGCACAATTCGCCACAATATAGTTTTCTTGATACACAGGCAGTGATTCGCAAATGTTTAATAACGTTCCTCAATCGCTTTTGACGAGTGGCATGCGGCAATGTCGACTTTTGTGACATTAATTTACGCAGATATTTTTTGAGTAACGATTTGCTCTCAAGGGCTTTCCCGTCGCCTTTCTTCCTTCGCTGCTTCCCGTCGCTGTTCCTCCTCTCAACAGGAGCTCCGCGACTTCGTTAACCGTTTTGCATTTAGTCTCCAAATGATGCAGGCGCGACAGGTTTCTACCCACCGCACGCATCCGTAGTTAATTTATGAATACCCTCCGCACGCTTTTGTGCAACATTGTACTACCCATCAAGATTTACCACAAACACAGTATTGCTGCAGTACATTACCAACCAGATTTTGTACTTCTATCGTCCACCTATTTCCTCCGTCGCACTCTTCTCTGTTGCCATCATTCCTCTTGCCTCCTTTTTATCAAATTTCCTGGATCCCTACCTTCTAGGAGGGTTGAAACTCGTATTTGGACTATGATGGTCATGGTTCCTTTTGGGAGCCCGGTATTCGATGCCAATCAGCGTATCCCACGGTACGTTGTATATCACTACTTACCTCCGTCCCTTCTCAACCCCTCGGTATTGCACGCCACTACCTTTCCTGCACTATAAGTCTACATCCGCCGGTACAGTCACATAAGACCTGCCACCCGTCAGTTGTCTAGTGATCAATCTCCGGGACGAAGAAATCTTCTCCGGTACCAGAGCTCTTATACCGGCGTACAGGATCGTTGTCCCGAGGATTGGCGTACATAAATGTAATAAGCCCGATCATTTTGTAGGGTACATCGGTTTAGGACCTCAGGGGGAGACTAATTGCCACCAGGACCACAGTACTCCAACAACATCATATTGTCATCATGACTCCGCCTACGGAAGAAACATGTACCAGTCCTCTAGAACATCGCCCACTACAAAGCAAGCAGTCTCATGCGTTTTGGCTATTTTGCCGAGATGTAATATCCTCACAGTCCAAACGAGCGCTGCTGCACCCAGGAAAATACCCCCTGTGCTGCAACACAAACCACTGCCCGTAAACTGTGAGACAACTCGTGGTCCACCTTAGATAAGCCCACTCCCGCAACTTTGAAAAATGGACTGCGTAAAGTCCATCAGCTGTCGAGCCTCCAGGAGAACCTTGCAACTATCGGATAATCTTCAACTTGCTGCTCTCCTTCGTCTCCCGCCCTCTTCTCGACGTCCTGTGTACTTCGATTATCAGCGCTTAACCTCCGATGCTTTGACGGACATTTTTCAGGCATCCCTGTTGTCCCCCGTCGCCCTCGTTTCCCAGTGTCGTCAGTTTCTCCGGGGGGGGGGGGAGTTTTGGGTGTTTTACTCTAGGAAGGTATATCCGATCAGTCCCATGGTTTTCCAGACAACCATAATCGACTCAAAAGGATATGCAGACACAGTAACGGGGAAGGAACTACGCTCCCTAAAAGGCTACCTTCAGGCCAGTCACTTCTACAGCTCATCACTTCAACTTCTTCGTCGTCAGCTACGCGCCCCACTTCTGTGCTACCTCAGAGTTACTTGGGGACCCTTGTTGCCCACGAGGTCTGGCGCACTATAGTTTCACTCCGCCTTGGCTGCTTTACTTTCTCTGGTGACGAACGCTGCTCCTTTTCCTGGGCTCTCACCAACGCGTGGCGCCGGTCTTTGACACCCTCGGGCATCATGCTAGTGTCTGCCCCTGTGCGGTTGGCCCCGTTCGCCGTCACAATCTGCTCGGCGATTGTCTGTTTTCTGAGCTCACTACTCTCGCAATCGCTCTCCACCCCGTATGAGAATGGGAACCTCCCCAGGATGCCACTTTCTCTTCTTCCCTTCGTCCTCGCCTCGATCTCTTCGTTGACGGCCTTCAGTTCGCTTCCCGCCCACAGGAAAATGATGTATCTGTGATCAGCCTCCTTTCCGTGAAGCTGCTAAGAACGAAAGGTATAGCGCCCCTTGCAATGATCTTGAGATGGATTTATACCCGATGCGTTTCGATATATACGGCTCTGTTGGTCCTGCGACTGAGTCGGGGTTGCACCGCATTTCCGAGTACATCGCCTCCCGGAAAGAGACGGGTCCTGTTGCCGAACGTCAATGCCTTTTACTCATTCTCAGTTCTTTGGTCGAACAACGTACTGCTATTGCTATCAATCGCAGGAAGCTACACCGCCCTGATACATAATTCTGTAGTCCTGATATGTTCATGCGTCAGTAAGAGTCTCTCTCCCTCTCTCGGATAATTGGTACTGTAGCTGCCATCACCAATACAATGGAACCCGGGAGGCCAAGTCGCGCTAGAATGATCTCTTCTCGTTTTCGCACAAGCGCTACACTCGCTGCACAGTGGACTCGTCTCCAAAATCCTACGTCCCATCCTTCGACTCGTAGCTGCAGCCAAAGTCCAGCGGGCGGCAAACATCTTCAACTTCCCTCCTTCGTCCACGATGATCCCGTCCCGCATGTACCCACCCCACCACACCGCCCCCAAGTCAACAGGACAATGCTCAAGCTAATAATTAGAGAACGAAGGAGAAACGAATAGCTTTTTGCAGTAGAAGAGACGCGGAGTCGTCGTGCAGCTGTATGGTTATAGCGGGTTGGCGCAAAGCAGGTTTTTCTTTGCGATTCTCTTCGCTCTTTTACTCACAATTTGGAAGCCAAATAGAGCCTACATGATAATATTGAGAGTACGAAAACATGAGTTAGATCAATTACATCATAGGGCAAAGGGGAAATTTTGGGTGCTTTTGACTGTTGTAAGATATATTCGATCCATCCTAAAGTTTTCCAGACAACCATAATTGACTGAAAAAGGCGTGCTGACACAATAATGGGGGCAAAGTAAATCATGATTCAGCCAGATGCGACAACGTCAAAGTGCATCAAACCATCATCTGGGTGCTTGAAGCGAGGCACAGCACCAAATAAAGAAAAGCTTGGATCCTTTGAGAGGAAACTTATCCAAATCTGGTAGATGGAAGCCGACAGTGCCAAGTCAACTTACGCAACGTACGTGAAAATTGACCAAACATTTTAATCTCTATCCCGGTGTCCTAAAGTGATGGTGAATTGTGGAACAATATTTTTATTGAGGCCTACAACTTATATTTACTGTATATCATCAAGGAATAACTTTATCTATTTTATACTTGCACAATTTTATGCTGAATTCAGTGTGAAATAATTTTAATGTCCTACAGTTGGATTTTTATGTTATACAGGCTATACCTATTGAATTTATGCTGCAAACAAATTATTATCTGGATGATTGCTTACTCGGAAAATACTACAATAATTATTGCTGAGCCTGAATTATGTGCAAAATAATTGGGATAGGTAGATCCAAATGATAATAAATAGTTCCAACTTGAATAAATAAATAAATGCCGCAATTGAACTCAGAATGAATAATGAATAGAAAACCAATTTTAATGATAGATGATCGAGGGGAGTATTTCGATAGCCCAAGGATGTAAAAATATTTCTAACAACCTAGACTACTTATAATCTACAACAGGGTGAACCTCCTACAAAAATCAGGTGAACCTTACAATACTTTTGGCAGAAATGATTCAGGCTCAGCAATAATTATTGCAGTATTTCCAGGTAAGCAATCATCCAGATAGTAATTTGTTGGTAGCATAAATGCAATAATTATAGCCTGTGTAATATAAAAACCGAACTGTAGGAGATAAAATTATTTCACACTGAATTCAGCATAAAATAGCGCCAATGTATATAGATAAAATTATTTCTTGATGATTCACAATAAATAACAATTGTGGGCCTCAATAAAAAATATGTTCCACAATTCAGCATCACTGTAGAACACCAGGATAGAGATTAAAATATTTGGTCAATTTTCACATTATTTCTACCAAAATTATTGAACGGTTCACCTGAATTTTGTAGCAGGTTCACCCTGGTTTAGAGTATAAGTAGTCTAGATTGTTAGAAATAATTTTTACATCCTCGGGCGATCGAAATATTCTCCTCGATCACCTATCTTTAAATTTGATTCTCTATTCATTATTCATTCTAAGTCCAATTGCGGTATTTATTTATTCATTCAAGTTGGAACTTTTTATTATTATTTGGATCTACCTATCCCAATTATTTTGCAACGTGCACTACTAATGGCCAGCTAGAAGAGCACATCTCAGACAGCTCTGCTGCTCCGGCCCTCCCTGTATTGTTGACAGAATGGACGGTGCCGGATCGTCAGAGACTGGCCGTTCGTCTCGCATCCGGGATGTACCAGGACCATAGACCGGCACCTTTGACTTGCGTAGTGGCATGTATCGTATAGGCGTCTTGTCTTCAAAGCACTTGGGGCGGCGAACATACGAGAGAGCGAACAATAATTTAGGCCGAGTCCCTCATACCTGGTGCTGTCGTATGGATTATGGCTGCTGCATTTCCAGTGACCGGGAACGTTTGGGTGTTTTACTCATGGAAGGTATATCCGATCTATCCCATGGTTTTCCAGACAACCATAATCGACTCAAAAAGGGTATACCGACACCGTAATCTAATTTACCGGGGTTCCCCCGCTATTTCACAATTTCACAAGTTCATGACGACGGGTGGCCCTTGCTTGGCTCCTAGTGTATTGATAGTGTGTAGATGGGTTAGTAATCGCAAGGCAGTCTAGATTTCGAGGTTTCGGCTCTTACGGAGGGAGCCAGATGTTCCATTAGGGATTGAGGCCAGTAGGTGCAAACTAATTTGGATAGGTAGATCCAATAACAATAAAAAGTTCCAAGATGGAGAAATAAATAAATGCCGCAATTGGACTTAGAATGAATAATGAATAGAAAATCAAATTTAATGATAGGTGATCGAAGGGAATATTTCGATAGCCCAAGGATGTAAAAAATATTTTTAACAATCTAGACTACTTATACTCTACACCAGGGTGAACCTGCTACAAAAATCAGGTGAGCCGCTTTGATACATGTCTCAGAATGACGTGCAGTTTGTGTGCGACATTTCGTCAGCCATTTGAATTGGATGACGTGATATGAGCTGAGGACACTCTACTCCCGAGATTCTAATAATATTGCATAAGTTGTTGACTGCTGTGTTGAATTCATATCATGTATGTGGACCGCAATTCCCTTTGCCGCATATGCGATGCTGCGAGTAACAGGCGGGAGGGTCCACTGGGTCGAAACTTGTGGATTCGAAGATAATTTGTGATGCGTGATACTGTAGGGGTATTTTTTGTGGCTGAGAATGTCTCCTACCATTCCGTGGCAAACTCACCAAATTGAACAGTAGTCTACGTTTAGGCAGGTTTATCGGACTACTTCATTGTGTACTTAAACTGAGTAAAGATGAGAGTGGAATGAAAACATTATCACCTCGTCAAATAATCCAGAACTTCGTGCCCTGCCTTTACTTACCAATCAAAGAGCCGTTCAATAATTTTGGTAGACATTATTCAGGCTCAGCAATAATTATTGTAGTATTTTCCATGTAAACAATCATCCAGATAATAGTTTGTTGGTAGCATAAATGCAATAATAATTATTATAGCATATGTAATATAAAAACCCAACTGTAGGACATAAGAATTACTTCACACTTAATTCAGCATAAAATAGCACCACTGTAAATAGATAAACGTATTCCTTGATGATTCGCAACAAATATAAATTGTGGGCCTCAATAAAAATATTGTTCCACAATTTAGCATCACTGTAGGACACCGGGATAGAGATTAAAATATTTGGTCAATTTTCACAGTAGGTGTATGCTTAGAATTTTGTAATCTTGGTGGAAGTTTCCCGCCTACCTGGGGCCATAACCATTACAACCAACTAAACGGCTGAATTTGCAGGATATCAGTATTATTTGCAAACTCTCGAGACGCCTATCCTGTACAAAATGCTGGTAAACACCTCCGATGTTCTTTTTCAATACTATAATGAAGTTGTGGGTTTTTTGCTCTTGGAAGATATAATCAATCTATCCTAAAGTTTCCAAAACAAACAAAATTAACTCAAAACGGAATTCCGACACAGTAATTTGGGAGGAACTACGCTTCTTAAAAGAGTACCTTAAGGCCAGCCAGAAACCAGGCCGCATTAGACACGACGGCTACTACAGAGTCCCTTTTCGTAAAAAAACCCTAACTTTTCCAAAGGAAAAGAAAGGCGTCACGTTCGTTAACCGATATTTGAGCAAGGGGAGGAAATATGGGGTGCATGAATGTTTGAAAGATATGGTCGGATGTGGCCGGGACCATCCCACAGTATGACTAGTTGTACTGAAAAAAGGTGGGAGAGCGCAAGGTGGTCGCGAGGAAGGGAAGTCTGCAAGGACCGAAGTGAAGCGGGCACGTTGTAGCTTCGTAGTTCCTGTACTCACTTGCGCCGCAAATGCCGTCGCGATCCACGCAATGAGGGAGGTGAAGCGGCGAGAGAGGAGGGCTCAAACTAAAGTTTCACTACGGGGTTCAATGTCTTTGCACGTTGCGAGAAGATTGCATCTCGTTTGTGAGGTGCCCAGTTTGGAACAGCGGGAGAATTTTCTGTGATTAAATGTTTGGAAACATTTGCCATGTTAAATGAGAACAGAATATGCCAAGGATTCATTTCTGCATCGCCTGAGAGGGCCAAGCTCCTCCTCACTTCAATCTACACTCTAAGAGAATATCATCCGGACGCTTTTACCGTTGTCACGGAGCTGGCAACCGCTGTTGCGAATAGAACCCTGAGGCATTCCTGGAGGACGAAATCAATTCTTTTGCAACGATACGCTGCACTAAGGAAAGTTATTTAGCGATTCTCGATAACTGATCCCTATTTGACGCACTTTAGGCGGCGTGGATTGCAGTACTGTATACCGCCCACATCTTCCGTTCATTAAAAACATAAAAATTCCCCGCTGCACTAGTAGCAAAGAAATTTGGGGTGTTTTGAGTCCAGGAAAAATGATGTTAGTTGTTCCCTGAGAGATGTCGTGATAAGGGTATAAGCTTACCATGAAAAGGATTGGCGAGAGGCCGTCAAAACGCTAGAAACTGACTGGACACCAGCCAACAGGCCGCCGCATTGGACATCGCTGCCGATGCGGCATGAAGTTGTGTTCTGGGATAGATCGGATATATCTTCCAAGAGTAAAACACCCAAACCTTTGCCCTTGTGTTAAGACTTGCTTGACCTTTGCGTAGGTCTCTCTTGCCCTTGTAGCGACGTTGCGTGCGAAGTCGGTTAGCAAAACGTGAGCGTCCGGGTGCCATCCTCCGAGCACTAGTAGTATTACTCCTAATACACAGATCTGCTCCCTCTAGTATTCGAAAAACAGTCGTCCTACATCTCTAATCAGTAAAGGATTCAAATTTCCTCTTTCCCACGGTATTGGTCTCCTCTAACGCGCCCCACCTGTTTTCTGGTCTGCTTCCATCTTTTTTCCTAGCTCACAAGGCCTGATAACCAGGTGTGTTTGTAGTAAAGGCACTACTGGCCTGAAGGTAGCATTTTAGGGAGCGTAGTCCTTCCCCATTACTGTCGGTATACCCTTTTTGAGTCGGTTGTGGTTGTCTGGAAAACCATGGGATGGATCGGATATATCTTCCAAAAGTAAAACACCCAAACCTTTCCCCTGTGTAACAAAGGAGATAGCGAACTTCTTCATTGTAAGCAGAAAGAGGGCGGCACGAAGGTTCGTTTACTGTAACAAAAAAGCTCCCTGATACCTAGTAAACTTGTGTGGTGGTAGTGAACATGAATGTGTGATGTAGAAAGATGCGAGGAAACCAGACGGCAAGCATGCCGCCTTAGATGAGACCACAAGTGCGGCAAAAGAATCGATTTCCTCCTCGAGAAATGCTCCATGGCTTTACTCGTGAAAGCTCCTGTGAGCCCCTTGGCAGCGGGGAAAAAGCTTCCTGATGCCATCCACTTACACAGAGTTAGGACTATTTGGAAACTGGGCAGTTTTTCGCAGTATGACCAGTTGTTCCGTAAGAGGTAACAAATATTGGATGTAAACATAGACACTATGAAATCAGCAACCCGCCCTGAACACCTGAGACTACGTGGTATATGATTTGGCCTTTGATAGGGATAAATCGGCGGGAGAAGAGATACTCAGAACCAATTACCCTGAGAAGGAGATGTTGCGAGCGACAAAAGTGCTACCGTGGTATAGTTGAACGAACAAAAGGGAGTGCTTATAGAAGAGTGTGTTGAGGAAGCTACAAGCAAGTATAAAAGGGGCACGGTCTACCACCGACGCTCTGCGACCAGCGTAAGAAAACGTTTTCTTGGGTCTGAAGTTGACTCTCAACTTCCCACTACTCGGACTTGGCTTGAAGTTGTCTGCCAACTTCCTTTATGCTTTGTGTTTGACTTAACTTGTTGAGCGCCCCGCTCGGGTATGCTGGCTCCCAAGTAGTCCTACCATTTCATGCAAACAGCCCCTTATATAGAGTTTTCAACCCTCACATTCTGTAGCACCTATACAGTACCTATGTGCCAAATCTGCACCGCCACAGTACAGTGCAAAGCATCCCTCTAAAAATAATTAAAAATATAATTGTAAGTACAGTGAAAGCTCAGCCAGCGCAGCATGCCAACTCAGCCAGCGCAGCATGCCAAAGAATATCTACAATTTTCATTATATCACGCCCCTCGCTCAAGACGAACGTCCCGACTCGTCATCATTCTTCTTCTGTTCTATTAATGTAAGTTGCCTTATTGTTAAAACATGAGGCCTTTCAAACGAATAGGGATGCAGTTGATTACCTATAAAATATTCCAAAAAGTAGGTGCGCGTTTGATAGTTCCAATCATCTTTTTGGCTTTCCCGTTTGACATAAGAGCGTAGTCGAGAACTGTCTTCAGCTGAATCCCTTTCTCTTCAAAAACGAAGCAGTGAAGTTGCAGTAAAACAAAGGGCGTTATCCGAGATGATCCTTTTTGGAAGACCAAACGGTTCAATTATTTCTTTTTCGATGAATCTCAGACCACCTCAGCATTTGCCTCCTCAACTGCAACTGCTATTGGCCATCCAGTAAGATTTCCACCCCTATAAGGAGATATTTGTTTCCGGAAGGTTTCCTTGAAGGGCGGCAAGTCAATTGAGAAGGTTTCAAAGAGACCGGAAACTGGAAAACTTAGAGTTGTCTTATACTTTCGTATTGGAGTGAATTTTTGACAGTTGTCGCAGCTTTTCACGAAATTATAGACGTCCTTATGGATACCGGGCCACCAGAATCTCTCAGTTACGAATTTTTTGGTTGTTTCGAGATCCCAATGCCCTAACTCATGGAAAGTCCTCAAGATCTTCATTCTTTCTTTCAAAGGGGCCACTAGTCGGGGACCGGCTTTAGTGTCGGAAGAGTTTCCCATTCCACAATGTAAAAGCCTTTTGATTCCTGCGTACCCAATTTCTGTGTTCAAGATCAACCTTTCTCATTTCTAGTCCATCGAGGAATTTGATCAGTCCGTGAATATTAGCTTCGTACTCGTTATCGTTCGGCAACTGCAACTCGGCGACTCCGACGATGTCCTCGAAGCTTTTTCATTTGGAATCAGTGCGTCCCTCAAGCGGGATAGGTAATCGGCAGGCTGATTATTGCGTCCGGGTCTATACACAATTTCAAACCGATATTCTGCGAAAATGTCGAGCCATCGGGCCAAGCGGTGATGTACATCCTTCTTTTGGAATGCTGTCTTAAGTGCCTGGTGATCAGTTATCCAGACATATTTCTCGAGTGATAAAAGGTATACGCGAAACATTTTCAGTGCGAAGACAACAGCGAGCGCTTCTTTTTCGCAGATCGAGTATCTCCTTTCCGCATCATTCAGAGTTCGACTTGCGAACTGACCAGAGTGTAGTCTTCCGTTCTCATCTTTTTGGGACAAAACGGCACCCAAACAACCGTTCTGAGGCATCTGTCTTCACAATGAATGGTCTCTTGAAAGCTGGGTACATGAGAACTCGAGGGACACATAGCTTATTTTTAAGCTCCTGAAATGCAGTTTCCATTTCCTTTTTCCAGTAAAATTTTCCGTTCTTCGTAGTGCTGGCATGTAACGGTGCTGCAGTCTTGGCGAAATCTTTGATAAATCTTCTGTAATATGAGGCCAGTCCTAAGAAGCTTCGGACCTTCGTCTTTGAAGCGGGCCTTGGTGCCAACTTTATTTTTTTCGTTTTCTCTGGATCCACTCTAATTCCCTCTTGATCGACGATATGGTCGAGTAATTGGATAGAAGTTCTCGCAAAGAAGCATTTGCTCAACTTAATTTTCAGGCTGTATGTAGATATCCTCTCCACTACTGTCTTGACATGCGATATGTGCTGATCCAATGTTTCTGAGAATATTACCACACCATCGATATAAACTCTTGCAAATGGAAGTCCTATCAAAACCTCGTTCATCATTCTTTGGAATGTAGCTGGGGCTTTCATGAGACCAAAAGGCATAACTTAGAACCTGAACGTACCGGCTTTGCTGGTAAAAGTTGTTATTTCCTTACATCTTTCATCCAATAGAATCTACCAATAACCAGTGTAAAGATCAATTGAGGTGAAGTATCCATCTTTGGTGCGACAACAACTGGAAACGACCATGGGGATGAAAATGGTCGAATAATATCATTTTTCAGCATACTTGTAACATTTTCTGAGATAAATTGGTCATATTTTGGCGGTTGACGTCTAGGCCGTGGTAAATCGGTTGAGCGTCGGTAAGTTCGAACGAGTGAGTAACGGGTACACTTGCTTGTCTTAAATCTGAAACGATCCATGCAATTAATTTGGAAGATGTTAACATGTCGGATATTTTCATTGAAGCGAGGGCGGGAAGGTGCTGCACTTTTCCTTGGCTTTGTGCCATTTGACGTCCTTTTTCTTCTTGATCCTTAACCTCAATATTTTGAAGGACCTCTTCTGTCGTGCTTACATCTTCATATATGGAATTCGTCATATTCTTATTTTCTTTGCAGAGGTAATCTTCTTTCATGCTCCAAGTTCTGTCCTTTGATTCGATATCATCGCAAAAAGAAACAAATTCAGGTTTCAAACCTATCCTAGAATTCCAGTCGTCATCTGTTTCAAACCCAGAATCATAATCGTCCCATGCCATGTTCATTACCCCCCGAGAGTACCCTTTTCCACTTCCGAAAGTGTTAGTTGGTTCCGAATCTTCGCTGTCATAGCTAGAAGTGAAATCTTCACTGTCCGTTTCTTTTAAATCTTCAGGATGCGTGCTTTTGTCGAAATCCAGGGGCATCTTCACGGTTCTGCCATCAATATTAACTGAAAAACATTTGGTTGCCCAAGTCAATGCATGTCCCTAGCCTTTCCATGGTAGGGCAGCCAATGATTGCATCGAAAGGGAGATCCGGCATGACAAGAAAGTCTACATCAACTTTAGAGTCCCCAAAGAACACGGAAACCTTGTCAACAGTGCCCATGCATTTTGAGACGGTTCCATCCGCTACAGTTATTTTTCGAGTCGTTGGAGTAATTTCGAGACCTAGATCTGTCACCAAAGTTTCTGAAATGAGGTTTGGAACAGCACCCGAATCGAAGAGAGCTTGGGTTTTCATACCCAATACTTTGACTGGTACCAGCTTAAGACGTCTTGGTGCTGTCGGGCGATTGAAGAAACAGTTTCTTACCCTTAGCGGACTTATTAGACCTGATAATTTTTTTGAGTTCTTTTCTCGCATCCTCTGCGTCGCCCCTCAAAAGTTGACCAAACGTTATCCCAGTTGGGGCCGATGCAAGCTCAGCCACCAAATTGTACCTCTTCACATACTCTAGTACGTCCTTAGAGATACTCTTAACTTTCTTACTCTTTTTCGTCTTCTTGGCCGGAGTGACTCCCACTCCTGGAACAACTTGATCAGACCTCTTGGTTCGAGGAGGTACAGGTGCTGGGATATGCTCCAGCATTCCATATCTAGCCTAGGTTTCTTCGATAAAATGTTCCCTTCCCCATCCCTTTTTGTCACATTGACTTGACTAATCTCTTCAGCGATGGATACGTTACCGGCATCCGTCAACCTTTGATCCCTTCTATTTTGTAAGATTTTCACCTCTGGTCCTGACTCACTCCTTGCTTCCGATAAATTTGCTCTTCTGTTGTCTTTAGACCAGCAGTTACTTTCATGATGCCCATATCGACCGCACTTTGCACAACGAGTGTTTCTATGTGGATTATCAGGACACCTGTTTGCAAAGTGTCCAGGCTTGTGACAGTAGAACAGACTTCTGCGGCCTTAGGGGCCCCAGACTGGTTCTTCTTAATGGTAAGAGTAAGGCTTTCCAACTGCGAGGTTATCATGTCAAGTCGATTATCGAATCGGGTTTCCAACCTTTCTTCCAAGTTTTTGACATCGCTCCTGACAGATTTCAATGCTGCTGCACTAGTAGCCGGCCTTTGATAATTCTTTTCAGGATGTACGATAGACATCGATGTGCGGGTTTCCCTCGGTACCTCACTCAGTGACTGAAACGTCTCCGAATTTTTGACAAATTCTACTATGGTACCCTTCAGTTCATTAAAAGTGTGAGGGCCCTTGATGAGGAGGAAATCGGAGAGCCGCTTATCCCCCATAGCCGCCTTACGCAGCATTCCGTACTTGGCTTGGGCGTTGAACCCAGCCTTTTCATAAAGATCACACAAGTACACCAATGAGCATAACAAATCGTCGAAGTAGAGCCGGGCCTCTATGGCGGTACGAATCATCTCATCTGGTTCTACCTCCTTAGCATACTCTTTCACAACCCACTCACATACCTCACCGAAGTTACGCCCATTCCCATTAAAAGACCACCTGTCGATAAACTTGGACTTATATTTGTGCTTTGCGTCACAATGAAGATAGGCGAAGATACTTGCGGCCTTCTCTTCATCGCCCTTCTCACGCATCACAACGTTGACATATTTGTAAAGAAACTCCTCAACGTCTTCAGTCTTGACCCCTGTGAACGTTATATGAACAGCGTTGAGATCCATGATTACAGAAAAGAAATCCCCCTGAAGTGTTCCTTATTACTGCTCAACTTCAACACCTCGAATGCAACCCCCTCTACAAGAGTACCAAATAATTGGGATAAATCCGCGGGGGAAGAGATACTCAGAACCAATTACCCTGAGAAGGAGGTGTTACGAGCGACAAAAGTTCTACCGTGGTATTTTTGAACGAACAAAAGGGAGTGCTTATAGAAGAGTGTTGAGGAAGCTACAAGCAAGTATAAAAGGGGCACGGTCTACCACCGACGCTCTGCGACCAGCGTAAGAAAACGTTTTCTTGGGTCTGAAGTTGACTCTCAACTTCCCACTACTCGGTACTTGGCTTGAAGTTGTCTGCCAAGTTCCTTTATGCTTTTTGTGCAACTTAATTTGTTGAGCGCCCCGTTCGGGTATGCTGGCTCCCAAGTAGTCCTACCATTTCATGCAAACTGCCCCTTATATAGAGTTTTCAAACCTCAAATTCTGTAGCACCTATGCAGTACCTATGGGCCAAATCTGCACCGCCACAGCACAGTGCAAAGCATCCCTCTAAAAATAATTAAAAATATAATTGTAAGTACAGTGATAGCTCAGCCAGCGCAACATGCCAGCGCAGCCCGCGCAACATGCCAGCTCAGCCCGCGCAGCATGCCAAAGAATATCTACGATTTTCATTATATCAGCCTTCTTGTATTTTCAGAAATTACCCCACAATGGCAAAGATGTGTAAGAATCACTTTTACTTGGCCATGCCGACCACCTGTATCAATTATTACTAGTACTTCTGGGGGTTAATTTACTGTGGTAGATATGTGGGTTGGTATCCAGTAAATTTGTACCGAAGCGTAGATATCGTACCATTGTCAAACCAATTGCGAAACCGTACGATGCGTCGAAAGCTGTGGATGGCACTCCAATCTAGCAGAAGGTGGAAGGGAGGCCAGCCAGCAAACAAGCGGCATTGGAGGTTACTGTCAAAGCGGAGTGCCGCTGTAAAAGAATGGCTCTAACCCTCGAAACCCGTTCCATTGCGCGGGTGGCAACGGTTCTCGCGAGTTCCTTGACGACAGAGAACGCCGCCGGATGCCAACCTCCAAGCATTGAGATGGGGACAGGAACCAGCCTGTTTCTCCCAGGCAGCTCAGCAAGGAACCCTTGGTATTTCCGCTGCTTCTCTGCGTGAGCTGCGTTGGGGCTTGTGAGTGGGTTGAAAGCCCTGCCTCTTGCGTGGGAGGGAGCGAGCGGGTTGACAAAGGTTACGTCGAAGTAATCCGTGCCACCGGCGGCTCCCATCGCCCTGATATCCGGCCTCGTCCTGTTTTGGTAGTGTAGACGAGGTTCGATGAATGGACGTCGGGCGGCTCTTGCAAGGTCGTTCCCCAGTAAAGTCACCTGGTTGTTATGGCGAGTATTCCGCTCGCAGCCAAAGCGACAATGTAGCAAGTGGTCCCCGTAGATATCCAGCATTTCATGGCATCCTGCTTTGGGGCAAGGGGTACCTGGGGCGAATAAGGGGGTTTGGCAAAAGTACTGGAACCACACGGAAAAGTCTTTGCTCTTGATGTGCGTCCTCAATCCAGGGCAAGGTGCACAGTAGACCCAGCCTTTGGCACCGGGGAGGGACATGCTAGCGCGGAAGGCGCGGGTGCGGATGTTTCCGAGCGGCAAGGCCTCTTGCACAGCCATATGAATTGCATCTGTTAGCTTCTTCTGCGATGGTGGGTTGGATGAGCAGAAATTGCTAAACGGAATTCGTTCTGAGGGTCGACAAGAGGCGCTCCATGCGGTAAAGGCGGCTGTAGCATCCTCGTACTGCGTCAGGTCTTGAACACAGGACGGCAAAGACTTCTCGCATAACTGCTGCGTCGCGGCGCTGGACGCAAGAAACGAAGCGGCGGCGACATCTCGCGCGGAGGAGAGGCCGATTCCCAAGGTCGGCTTCTTCTCCTGTAGTGCCTTAATGGGCAGTTGCAGCTCCTTGAATATACAGTTGTCTAGCATTCCACCCGCTAAAGTGCGGCAGCACCTCTCGATTAAGCTGTCGAAGTATTCGGCCCCTTTCCGCGTACAGGAGGGCGGCACAACTCGCAAGAGGTATCCCACTTTGCAAACCCCAAAGCAGTTGCGCAGTAGTTGGAATGAAGCGTGCGCGTCCTCGATTTCCATGACAGCGTTAAGTAAAGGCTCAAGGGAGTATACATGGTCCAGGAAGTATTGTTCCATGAACGTTTGGGAGCCGATTGGCGCGTTCAAAACCGAAGTACCAGCACTGTATTCCTGCCGCATATCACAGGGGTATGCGGACTGAACCGACGCGGAGGGGGCGGTGGGCCACCATACTTTGCATTTCGAGACTGCCAGATGGAGACCACGACGTTTGGCCTCGGGAGAAGACAGAACCTCGATTACCTTGAGTATATCCTCGTGTTTGGCTACAATGTAGCCATCGTCGTGATACCAAAGCTCCAAAAGCAGTGTGTCTAACCCTGTGTCCTCGTCGGGGGATCCCGACAATAGCTCTTTGATCTTTAGGGCGATGGGGTGGAGTACGAGAGCGAAAAGCAATCCGCTGAGCGGGTCTCCTTGCTGAGTACCCACAACACTCCGTATAGTCTCGAATCCCGTCCAGAGGAACGCTGGATCGTTGTTGTAGCAATACAGTACCCAAGGGAGCAACTGGGGAAAGAGGTTCCGGACTGCGTTAAAAAAGGAAGCACGGCTGCACAGGTTGAACGCATTCTTCAGGTCGACCGACAAGAGCGCATATTCAGAGCGTGTACCGAACTTGTTCACGATGCGTCGAACACCGTGAACTACTGCATCTGTTCCTGACTTTGTGGCGATACCAACCTGAAGAGGCTGGAAGTAGGTGGAGGCCTTTTCATTGACCCGAGTAGCAAGGCAGCTACTAACTAACCGTCGCAAAGTCTCTCCCACTGCAATGGGGCGCGGAGTCAATGTCTTTCTTCGCAAGTGGTGTGAGTGGGGCTCCAGCAATCCACGGGGCGAGGGCAGTAGGAGCTTTTCCGGAAGCCAGGACGTTCAGAAGTTCTGTTAATGAATCCAAGAATTTCCCCTGCGAGGAAGATGTGGGTGTCCGTAGAAGCTCTTCGACGTGAGAGGGGCGAAGTCCGGACCCCCCGGGGCTGAACCGGGTTTGAAAGAGCGAACTGCCCGCAAAACCTCATCTTTGTGATCGCTGAGATATCGGGGGTGCGGAAGGCGGTTCAAAGTGTTCCTCATCCTCCGGGAAGATTGAGGATGTTTAGCTCGGAGGGCGTCAGACACCGATTTAGTGGCCGGTAACACCCCTAGAGATCCTAATGCCTGTGCAGCTTTCCCATATGCTCCTTCGCGGGCGAGTCTCATGGCACGACGATGTTGGCCTGTTTCTGTTCCTGGGGCGTTAAAGTTCGTTTTGTTCGGGAGGTCGCTTGTTGAAGTGCGTTCTGCCATAAGGTTTGGAACTGTCCTGCATTCCACAATTCGAGCCGTTCTCTGATTAAGTCACTGGTTGATTGGACTTGCGTTTCGACGTTCGAACCGGTAGTACCTGAGGAAGGTGAAGTATTGGAAAGCATCACTGAAGGGAAAAGAAAAACTTTAGAGAGCTTCTCTTCCGCATCATTATGTCCGTGTGCACAAGCCCACGCTGCGTCATGCATGGCGACCGACAGGGAGTCACTCAGTGCTGATCGGAATCGTGTAGGGATATGAGACAACACAGGAATGTGGGTCGTAAAGATGTCCTCATGGCGGGGCAGGGGTTGTGCGTGGAGCGGAGCATGCCCTGGTGAGGGTTGCTGATCTGATGCGTGTCCAGTCGTGTGTGCGGGTCGCGGCGGTTGATCGTCGGCGATCGGGCGTGGGACCGGGACCGAAGACTGGCGGGTTCATCCGCCTGCAACTGCTACTTGTGCAACGGAGCGTACTGCCTTGGCCTTGTGTCTACGGTACACTGAGGGCAGCGGACGTACGAGAAGGAGTACAGTCCTTGCGGATCCGGACCGTTTGCTTTGGAGCCGAGGTATTTGTGATGACAGGCACAGTACTAGTATCCGATTTGAGCTAGAATTTTCTGCAGTTTGTGGATCTCATGGCAGCGGGGCGGACCGTGTCGGGATTGTGGCGTGTGCGTCGTGCGCAGATGGGCAAGCAAGTTTGCGACAGTCTGGAGTTGCGGCTGGGGCCTGCTGATCAATTATTTGATTTTCTTTGGAAAATAGGCAACCTTATTTTTAATCATTGAAACACCCCAGTTTTTCCCCTTAAATTTAGGATATTCCTGGCCACAATCGACCATTTCTTTCAAATATTAAAGCACCCAACATTCCCCTTCCCTTAAATATAGGTCCCGTCGCGGTTACTCCCCTCAACAGGAGCTCCGCGACTTCGTTACCCGTTTGCATCTAGTCTCCAAATAATGCAGGCGCGACAGGTTTCTACCCGCCGCCTGCATCCGTAGTTAATTTATGAATACCCTCCGCACGCCTCTGTGCGACATTGTACAACTCATAAAGATTTACCACCAAATATAGGGAGCACAGGAGGGATAGACTTACACACGGGCCCGATGTTCCAGCCCATTGCCATATCCAAACGCCGTTAAAGCGTTAAAGTTCAGAAGGAATCATTTGTTTATCAGCGGGCATGCCAAGCCCCGACTGATCCCAGTGGCAGTACCCTCTCTCGGAAGGTAGCACCTCGACGCTTTCGCGGTGCTAACAGACGCGTCCAGGCACGTTTCTGAACGAACCATGGATACTTTTGATCTGGTGCGATCCATCATTATGCCTGTTGACAGGCTTCGAGCCAGCCCCATCTAGGCACATGAATCACATTACCCATTATCCTGAGCATATCTAGCATACACCAGGGGATAGCCGAACCACACTTTTTAAAAATTAAACCACCAAATCATTTTCCTTATGCAAGCACACGCTGCAGCGACGTTTTGTCCAGCGTAGCATGCCTTACGGCTTGCCTTAGACCAATTTCGTGACATAGTCCCGTCTGACTTCGTCTCCATTTCAGGCCCTACAATATACATACCTGCTCGCTCCGTCTGGGTAAATACCCATCCTCCACTTCTAAGGAGTAAAGCACCTCAAATTTCCCCTCTCAAAAATAATAGTATGGAAGGCCCCACTTATTGAAGGAACAAATTTGTCACGTTCTCAAGTTTTGTTCGATTGAAGTCAAAATAAGTTAAGAGCTCAGGAACCTACTCTAAAGTACCACTGATAGGTATTGAGGTGGCCAGCTATCACTAATGAACACAATTAGGATTTACCGATATCACAATATAAACCGAGACCTATTAACTTCAGTAACAATGCACCAAGGTACAGTATAGTGTTCACTAAAATGAGAGACTAAAGTTTCTTAGAGCTGTTGTTTCGACAATTCAGCCATGCAACACAACCGTTGACCCTAATCAGATTCCTTGTCTAAGCCCGTCATTAACTTAATTGATGACACTGTTCGTAGTGTATCCGAAATGTTTTCCAACGTTAGCATGGTGCTAGAGTGATCCTGAAGCACCTGCTGCAACGAAGCCATCTCGGAATTACACAATCGTTCATGGACATGGAGGCGAGCTTCTGCCCCACTGATGATCTCGCTCAGGTCAAGAAAAAGTGCATCCACTATACTTTGGACTGCTGGAGTCTTTTTCGCACGATTCTCAGCCCCAGGACTCTCCAAACTAGTGTTTAGAAGTTTTTCATGTGTCTCAGTAATTCCGCTGCATATTTTGCAAATTTCCGCCGCAATCTTTTGTAGTTTCTCACTTAAGGGCCTCATTATAACTGCCGATGTCGCCAAGGCGGTCTCAACAGCGATGGCAGTGACCGCCTCAGCGCATAAGGGCTCGTGCTTGTCCACATGATTGTTTCCTTGATTTGTCCCAACCATATTCGTCACCCCTCTAGAGTTCTTTCTAGGCCTCAAATGACGCACTTCAGCATCCCCATCGACGTTGGAGGCATCCACCGTGCGCTTGTTTGCACCTCTTACCCATGCCACGACACGGCGATCACTGTTAACATTAGTGCCCCTTTTCGGACCTAGACGAGACGGGTTTTGACTTTTTCTTCGAGCACTCTTGTTCTTTGTTATGTTCGACACTGGCCTCTTACTTCTGCTTGAGCCGACATTTTCGCTCCTCAAATTTCCACGGACGGAATTTGGCAAAGACTTCCTCCAAATGTTATCGATTCTGTGAACGTGCCATATAGATCCATCCGCAATGGTTACCTGAAATACATCAGGGGAAGCTATGCAGTCAACTGTGCCCGGAAAGAACTGGTCGCATCCCAAAAACCAAATATCAACTTGGTCACCAACGTTTGGCAGATCTAAATTTGTTGACATTGGAATGGTCGTGCCCTTTTTGTTTCTTTTTTCCCTTGCGAATTAGAGGAAAAAAGGGATCGATAGGAATCAGGATACACTGAGTTTGGAAAAGAAGAAAGCTGGAAGAAAAAGATGAATCGTTTTGTTGTAAGGGTAGAAGAACGTGAAGGAACCCTAGATCTCCCTTGGTGGTGCACGGCAGAAGAACGGGAACGACTGATAGGAGGTTCAAAGTTTCGTAGCAACGGTACACCGTGAAGATTTCGGACTTGACACTGGATCCAGAAGTGCGACAGCGACGAAAATGAACCGCGCCTCCGTAAAAATAGGTGCGATATCAAACATGTTGTTCTCATCTCAACCGCCGTCGTGTCCGCATTCTGGTCTGCTGGCTACTGTAAGCGGTGAATATACGAAGGGGGAAATTTTTGCGTTATTTTAATGTATGGAAGATGTAGTCAGTTAAACCCACGAAGCTAGTGCGCTGTGCAGGATACTGTAAGTCGTCACTGGTGGGTAACAGTAAATAACATTCCTTACAGAGCCGAAGGTATATTATGTACGGATGTGATTCTGACACAGCCATTGAGTAGCACGACTGTGCAACAAGTCACTCAAAGCCTACAGTAATAATATTCAAAAATAGAGCCCAGCACCATCACAATGTCAGTCGGCGTTGACAGTAACCTCTCACGTGGCCTGTCCTCTGGCTGGCCTCCTATCGACATTTCAGTGCAACAGATTGTTGATAGTGTAAGCTTTCTACAGCATTGAATTTTACATTCCCCTATCTGCCACTCTGTAAATTTGTTTCCAGTATCTTCATTACAGTAAATGAACCACCTTTCCCATCTCAAAAAAATTGGTGAAATACGGCATAAATTTTCATCACTTTTCTTTTTTTCAGAATTTGCAGGATTACGCTTATCCGAATCCTGCTATCACTTGTGAGACACGTGTAGTACCATTGCGGAAATTTATTACAGAATATTCATTGCAGAATTTAATAAGTTACCTACGCAAACCGAAATTGTAACTCAGTATTACCATGTACACTACTGTACAGTACTGTACTCTTACAGCTTACTGCGAAGACTGTAAAGCACGGATCAGGTTGCTTGTCACACGAACACTGATGCCTCTCTGGGCCTGGAGACCAGGCCATGGGCACTTTATATAGACTAGCGAGGTACTGTAAAGTCACTAATGTACTACCGAACTGTGCACTAAAATGCATCAAATGCAGTAATTGAATCGAATGCTGTAGTTGCATTTGACACGAATGCATTAATGCAGCAGTCCGATAATGCAACTGTCACTGTACTAGACTGACAATACACGTGCCCATCCCATATGCTAATTGAGCCGTAACATTCGTACCTTGTGCACTCCTTGCGTACAGTACTTCACCCGAAAATAAAAAATCAACTTGAGACGCACACAAATTCAAATAAAAAAATCGAAAAAAATCACGAGACAAATGCAATCACAAGAGGAATCGACTCAGGCTGTTATCTTCGACCTTCCCTTCGATTCCAAATCCAAATCCGCCCTACAGGACAGCTCAGACGTCTGCGGTACTTGATCCGGGCTGCTTGCTGGGTAGACTGCTAGCGATTGCGCATCTGATTTCCCTAATGGAGCAGTCTCTGGATGTTCCTGAGAACGACGTGCCTTCTTTTTCTATGGCCCCTTTAGCGTTTTCTGTTCCTCTCGCGGTCCCTGATACGTTTTGTCCCATTCGTTGACCTCCAGGCTGCCATAATACCACCCCTTCCTCTTGCCCCAAATTTCACTCACGAACTGCACCTCCTCCACTTCCTCGGCCAGAGACACCTCCGGCACTACCTCTCCACTAAAGCGTTCCACTTTCGCAAGCTCCCTACTCACCCTCATCATTTATTTCTTCTCTTCTATCACCGCCTCGTATGCTGCCCGGATCTCCTGCTCAACCATCCTGATGTTCTGCGGTGAATTCAGGCTCTGTACTGCTGAACCCATATTGCTTATGTAGCCTTTTTGGCCAGTAGAGCCCTGCCACTTCCGTAGTGGCCCTTTGTAAATGCTGATCGATTTCAATTTTAGATCAAACATTACAATGTTGATCAATTCCAACCTATCTCTCCAAATCTCCTTTCCCATTTGTTTTGTACTGTACGTTTCTGTCCAGGAGAGCTGGAGTCGCCGCACCCTTTTCAAGGGAAGCGATCTCGTCACCTCCGTTGCTTTACACTGTACGTCTCTGTCGTGTAGAGCTGTAATCGCCGCACCCTTTTCAAGGGAAGCAATCTCGTCACCTCCTTTGTTTTACACTGTACGTCTCTGTTCGGGGAGAGCTGTAATCGCCACACCCCTTTGAACGGATCAGCCCAGGTCGGCCTCGTTGCAAAAAATTCCCAACATTTCCGCTACAAGTACCGCAACACCTGGCTCACCTGTATTGCGGAGCGCCGCCATCCCCGTCGTCCCTACTAACTTTGCAAAATCCCAATCACTCGGGCTATTGTCTGGGCTACCCCAGACTCCTTTCTGCATACTGCTGAGGTCGGTGTTGCGGATAACCTTGTGCCCAAGCTGTCAAGCCGTCCTCAGGATTCGTAGGCCGTATTTCTGTTGTCGAGCTTCCCACCCTCTCCAAATCCGAGTTTCCAGGCCCCGTCAGTCCTTGATTCAACTCTGCCGGATGCCAGGCCGAGCCCGTTGACTTTGGGTGTAAACATTAACAGGCCCTCCTCACCAAAACCGCAGCGAGCAATTGAATGGCTAGTTCTGGTTCCATCCCATCCGGAAACCACCTACCGTCCCCGATCGCTCCGCACCGCTTTTTGAATAAGCACCCAACGGCCTTGTCGCGTCAACATACCTCGGCATTGTTGCATCAGCACACATCGGTATTGTTGCCGAACAACCCACCGCCCTCTCTGCAACAGGTACCGCAACCCTTGGCTCCAGTCTTACGGAGCGCCGCCTGAAGCAATACCACACCTTCAGGTTATGCTACAGAGGATGTCAGTCTTTCGGTGTTTCCGGTGTTATGGCCAGGGCGAAACTCTGTTGACGGTCGGTCTCATCCCGTTTAGGACGAAACACAAGCAGGGAGGGAGTCCGCGCCGGAACTCCTTTTGACTCAGCTGGATGGAGTGTATGGGAGAGGTCCCACGTCTACTCAAATGTGCATTCCTGATTGCACTCGCCGAAGGCGAAGCAAATTGCTACTGTCACTCATGGTGGCCAGTTCTCCCCGTCTCCCCTTCTCTTCGCTTGTGCTGCTAGTCCCTCATCGTCACTCCAACCATCCAACAGCAAGCCGTCGCATCACTTATTAACGCGAACGTGACGTCCGGAAAGCCTGGGGGAATCCTCAACCTGCGTCGCGCGCTGCCCGCGCTATCCTCCCTGGTTTACAGGAGTGTGTTCCCGCTGCGGTACATTCGGAAGTTGCACCTGTCGTCCAGCACGTGTAAGACGAGACTACCTTTGTCAGGACCGTCAAGCGGCCTCCTATCAAGTGGACTTCTCAGGCAACACATTGCCATACCCTCGTGGCGAGAAAGATGGACGTGCACATGTTGCAAGCGAAGGTTTGGACCAACGCCTCACAGGACGATGTACATTGTAACGTCGTACTCAAGGACGCGCGGTCACCTGTGCTACGGAGAAAGCATTTGGGACTCTACAACCTCACTTAGAGAACGCATGAGCGAACTACAACGAAGCATGTTTGCATGTGTGCAAGGGCCTGTCGCGGTGTTGTCGAGCCTGGCCCGGCATCAACGAACTCTCCACACCCAACTGCAGGTGTTGCCGCTGTCGTCGCACTGGGGATGCCGAGTTTGCTTTCTAATTCCGCTCGTGCCTCGACCAGCGGGCTGTGCCCGATCTGCATCCTTCGCAACGAAAATTCTGGGCTCCCGCACTCTCCTGAGTCGCACGAACTACACGATGCGCTCGCTTCTCTGACCCCTTCACTATCCTGCACTCCCAGTCTACCCCTTCGGCTCTCAACCTCGTCGCTCAACCACTTCACTCGAATGAAGGCGGAACTACGTACATCAAGAGAGAAATGCCTTACAGTGGGTCCGTCTTACAGTGCACAACCTGCAGCACCGATTTGAGGCCCGGTACAGTACCATTGAGGCCCGGGTACAGTAACCGTTGAGGCCCGGTAACTGTAGCCTACTGTAAGCATACTTCAGGACCCTGCATTTGCACCCCCTTACATACCTACCGTCGGTGATTCCGTACCATCCGTTTCAGCAAGGCTTGGACGACGAGCGGTCGATGCGACTTTATCGCGACGCGAGCCTGGCGACTTGAACTAATGCCGGTCGTACTGCCATGCTGCCTCGACCGGTCCTTAGGGGCGGATAACGGTGAGTGCAAGCGAGTATTTCCGGCAGACAGGGTGTCGTGGCGTGCAGTCTTTGTCTTGATTGGAACTGGCCGCGCAATTTCCTGCAAGAGGCCAGCTGGGCTAAGGGTGAAAACGGGCTTCCGCTAGTAGCTTCCTTGGGACGTCTCATAAGGATCATTTGCACCCATCCCGTGCGTGCAGGGATGAGACAGGCAGCTGAAACCACGTCCTACCCAGCGGGTCGCTGGGGGCCGGGTGTCCGACACCTAGGGATCCTTGCAATGATGCAAGGGTACCTGGCCCATCTTAGTTTGCGCAAGATGTGGTTAGCGATGAAATCGCGTCCCACCTACAGGGTCTGTAGGGGCCTGGAGTCCGACTCCTGAAGAGTGTCCGAAGCCTGTAGCGTAGTCTCCCAGTGGGAGTCTGGGCCGTCCTCTGAGAGCGGTTTATCAACCCCTTTGGCTACACGAATTTCATACAAATGCACTACAACTTCCGGTAATTCACTTTCCGGGGTCCATCTGGGCGACCTTCTTCCCGAAATTTGTACCTTGAAATGACGTTCTAATTCATCTGTCTTCTCATTCCTCCTTGTCTCTTCTCCAGATATTTCCTTCAGTGTTCGTAAGGAATCCGGGAACACACCATCGCCCGGGTTTCCAGTTTCTTCAACTTGATCTCCGATCCTTCGCAGCCTGTTTGCGTGTGATCTCGCTACCTTACCCCCTATTTCAGACTCAAAGATATATCCTACTCTTCCTGGCCTTTCCTTGATCCTATACGGTCCAATCCAGGGCTTGATGACCTTATTTCCTTCGGATTTGCTCAATTCTACTGACCATAGCAAGACGCGATCTCCCTCCTTAATTTGATCGGACTGACCCGTTTGTCATATTCTCTCTTGGCTCTGGACCTTGAATTTCTACCTTGGACATATAAGCGGCGGTGAAGAAGTTTTAAGTGACTGGGAAGATTCTCCGGCTCGTCTTCAAAACATGCTGTTTCCACTTCGCCCCAGGACTGGAATGCTTCAACCCCGAACATAGCCTTGTACGTCGTGATAACGGTCGCTGCGCACACGCCGGTATTGTACCGAAAACATGCTAGGGTGACGTGTTCATCCCAATCCTCCGTGTCGGTGGCCATAAAACTCGCCATGTCCTTGATAAGGGTACGGTTCCATCTCTCTGCTGTGCCATTCGCTTGAGATTGAAACCGATATTCCTGCATTCTACCGATGCCTAAGAAATCAATCAGACTTCTCACCACTGATCCAGTCAAGTTTGGACCTCCATCTGACATCAAGGTCTCCATCGGGCCGAATATCGAAATCCATTCGTCGATGAGCATTTTCGAAATAGTCTCAGCCCTTTCATCCGGTATGGCCTGAGCCCTTACAAATCTTGTGAAGACATCAACTATTGCTAGAACTTTAATGTTACCGCTTGCCATGCGTAGAGTGGTCGTCGGGATGTCAAAAGCGACCTGCTGAAACCTTCGTTTTGGATGAACTACCTCCAAAGGAGCCTTTCGGGCTGGATTACGCTCCTGTGCTACTGTACAATGCAGACAGTTCCTCAGGAATGGAGACACATCACGCCGCCTCCGCTTCCAGTAGTACTGAGGAAGCAACTTGCATATCGTCCGTCGGAGACCGTAGTGCCCATGCACATGTGTACCATGGACCCATTTAAGGATTTCAGGCACTAATGACTTTGGCGTCACAATGGGACGCTCATCTCTTCCGTAGTATCGCAGAACCCCGTCTTCATCCACCAAGAACTTATCCTGCGATCGTGCGTAGGCCTGCAGATCCCCAAACTTTGTGATCTGTATCTCCTGCAATCGCTGTTGATCTGGCGGGTATCGTTTTTGGTCGTGCTCTGGTGTTCTGCCATGATGTTCTTCTACAAGTTTCGAAATGGCTTCGGGGGCTTCGGGACTGCGTCCCGGCTCAGGGTGTCTGGGACAACTAGTTCTGGTCCGTTACCGTGCTCTATATTGAAGTCAAAATACTGAATTGCAAGGCTCAACCTGGCCAACTTCTCCCGGGGCTCCCTAAGGTTAAGCAACCATTTCAGTGACAAATGGTCTGTAACTACAGTGAAAGATTCTCCATGCAGAAAATGTCGCCATTTTTGTAAGGCGTACACGAATGCCAAGCACTCTTTCTCCGTGGGTGCATAGTATTTCTCCGATTTCCGCAGGGCTCTGCTGGCGAACGAAATGGGACGCCATCTATCCGTCTCATCGGCTTGAAGCAAAACCCCACCGAGTCCGTATGAGCCGGCGTCTGTCATCACTCTTTTGTTTGCTCCCCGTATAGGCGCAGCTAAGACCTCTCGCTTACTTAAGTCATTCTTCAACCTTTTTTAGGCCTTCTTTTGCGCTAAACCCCAATTATCCGACCAGTCTGGTATAATCAGTCGCCCCCCATGCCGCCTTTTCTTGAAAAAAACTGTTCCTTTGCGAACTTCATAGAGTGGGGCAGCTTTGTCCGCAAAATGGTCGACGAATGCAGCGAAGAAGTTCACGAGCCCCAGAAACCTCATTAGTTCATCCCCTGATGCCGGCTCGACCAGGTTCCTGATAGACCTTCCCCTTTGACTTCAACACCCCGACCATCCACAGCACGAGCTCTACCATCTGTTGGATGCAGCATACCCCCATTATCCTGAAACCACTTCCAGACCACCCAGATTGATGAAGCTGCTGTATTTATTGGTGCCTGAATATCGTCCCCAAATATCTTGACTGGGAATGCCACCTTTTCATCGTCAACCATCCCCTGCCACCAAATCTGCTCCCGACAAGCACAAACACCCTCATGCTTGTTTTTTACCTCCCATCTAGGCCCTACTTCTCGACTAGTGGCTTCGGACCCCCCAGGCCTTCCCGCTGTGGGGATTTACCACGATAGCGCCGCATCACGTCATTCTTCTTCTTCCAATAGTCCCTAACCATATGGCCCTTCTCGTGACAGTAATAGCAGGTTACTTGAGGGTAGTTATACCCTAATTCCTCGCGCGAGATTCCCATGTATTGCTTGACGGGCTCTTGGACTTGCCGGACACTTTCCCGACTCGCAGACTGACGTACTGCCTCAAACCTAGAAATTGTACTCCCCACGGTGTCTTAGTCCCCTGATACCCGAATTACTTGCCCCTGGAGACTCGCGGGCAGACCTGCTCTAAAGCGTTTCACCATAATTTCGTCTGAAATTGGAATCTGCAGAGTCATGGAAGCAGACCTTAAGCGTTCTCTAAAAGCGGACTCAGTTCCATATTTTTGATTCCATATAATATTGAAAAACTTGTCCTGCAATGCACTTAGCTACGCTTTGTTGCACAGTCTAGCCTCCAAGTGGTCCCAGAGCTCATCGGCGTTGGAATTCCAGTGTACACTCGCCACACTCTCGAAAATTGTAGCCGCATCTCTTTCTAATTCACAAGAAAGAAGGCATCTTTCGTCACTCTCCTGAATTGGGAAGTCCTTTAACAGGCGGTAAAATGTTCTTTTAGCATCGAAGAAAGAGCTGTCTTCGGCCTTACGACATCGAGAGTTTTCGAGAGAGCTTTTGTATATTTTGCGGGCTACGTGTACAGGATAAGTGCCGCGGGAATCCTTCTTTGACTCAATCCTGTCTTCTTCTTCTTAGGTCTCCATCTCCGTATGGGCTTCTTCTGTGCTGATTTCCGCAGAATGACTCCTTGGAAGCCCTTTTTTCTGTTCGAACTTAGTGGTAAGCTGAACCATCTCCTTTAGTACGGTCGAAATGACATTGACCGCCCCATGAAGTTCTTCCATTAACTCAACAGTGCACTGACTGTCTTGTGGCGTTGCTTCTCTTTTGATTTCATCCTCTGCGTGATGCATAACCGAGTTTAGAGGAATCTAATCTCCTGAGGGAAGCTCAGAATCTTCCTGACTTTGGTCTGGCATTTCTGACTTTGGGTTCGCTTTTGTTTTTGGGCGAACCATGTTTCTTCCCTTAGGCGAAACTTGACCTTCTCAGTCAGCAGGTTGCGACCCTGGCTCTGACTTCGACTTTTTCACTATGACGTCTTCTCTTGAACCAGCAGAAGATCATCTCGTGCGCACAAACTTCTGCCCGGGAGTCCCTCCCTTATTATCAGCTTATAGCCCTTGTTTAACGTGCCTACGAAAAGTCTAGATCCCGTGAATCCTAAAAGTGCCCTTCGCGGACGCACCGAGAAGATGATTTCTTCAAATAAGGCTGGCCTTGCCTCCGACGTTGGATACCGTGTCAGATTCTGAAGACTTCCGTACCTTGATTGCGCCCTCGCAATGACTAGCGCGGATAGACGTGCTGGTAAAATCTATTTTATGTTACAGCTTACTGCGAAGACTGTAAAGCACGGATCAGGTTGCTTGTCACACGAACACTGATGCCTCTCTGGGCCTGGAGACCAGGCCATAGGCACTTTATATAGACTAGCGAGGTACCGTAAAGTCACTAATGTACTACCGAACTATGCACTAAAATGCATCAAATGTAGTAAATGAATCGAATGCTGTAGTTGCATTTGACACGAATGCATTAATGCAGTAGTCCGATAATGCAACTGTCACTGTACTAGACTGACAATACACGTGCCCATGCCACGTACTAATTGAGCCGTATCAGTACAGTACAGTACAGGTGCATGAGCTGAACACGTCACCAACAAGGGGAGCTATGCCAAGTAAACAAAGGAACTTCACTAGGCAAACAACGCGTCAAAGAGCTCACAGATGGAGTACAATTTTGGTCGGTATCAGCAAGCGTCGAAGTTGCCCTTACACTTCAGCCTTTTTGCAGACTAGTACCATCGTCTCTATTGCAAGCGATCTCTGCGAGGCAGAAGAAGAAGCATGAAAACAGCTTCTATGGAGAAACAGAATCAGCGTTGTGGTGTTTTCGATCAATTTGGATGAGTTTACCTGCCCCCCTAGTATTTGACACATTCACATCTTCCTTATACCCTTTCCGCTTCCCTCCTAGACTGCCCTTAACCAACCTTCATTCTGACACGCTCAGTGCCCGCGCCGCACTCACAAGCACCGGGAACTTGTGTCCTCGAGTGTTTTGAGGATCTTGCACTTACGTCTAAAGAACTCTAGTTGCATCGGCTAGGGATATGGCCTTCTCAAGTGGCGGTTTCTTCCGCGCCCGGAAGGCTCTCACCTCCAATCAAGTACCGCAACGCTCAGTGCACCCTGCCGCACTCAACCCTGGCGGTTCACAAGTCGGCGTTGGAAGATTCCTAAGCCAAACGGTCGAGCTAGCCGTACCTAAGGCTGTTCTTCTGGAGCACAGAGCGACAGCCTTAGGTCTCATATTGCTGTGCAAACGAGCCCGCACCTGTGGATAGGTAGTCACTCAATAAGAAGCGTCTGCGGGACCCAACAGGGAGACAACCTTGGAAGCCTCCTGTTCGACCTGGTGCTGCACCCTATTATCCTCAAAATACGAGAATTCTTCAGTTCAGAGGAAAGGGAGAACAGAGATTTGGCAAAGTTTTTACTTCAACTGTGGTACCACGATGACGGGTACATTATCGGGCGCCACGACCAACTCGTCAAAGCCATCGAAGTACTTCGCTCCGTGGATGCTGAGAGCCGAGGACTGCCCTTGTGGCTGCCGAAGTGCACCTTCTGGTGGCCTACAGCCCCTCCAGGGTCAGCACAGAGTCTCTACCCAGACGGGACTAAGCAAGAGTACAGCGAAGATACTTCCGTCCTGAACGCCCCTGTCGGTACTAAGGAATACACCACACGGTCCTTTACGAACCATGTCTCATCCCTCAGACCATTCCTCGAGACCATTGCTGACCTTGAGAATAGGCAAGTGGCATTCCAGCTACTGCGTAACTGTTTTGGCGTTTGCAAAGTAGGCTATTTGTTGCGGGTAGTGCCCCCTTCTTGCACTGGAGAAGGAGCGGAAGCGTTCGACAGGATGATGGAGGACTGTGTTGGAAAATTGGCAGGGGGAGTACTGGATTCGGAAGTATTCCGAGAACTCCAGCTGCCGGTCAAACCAAAGGACAAGAAAAAACCATCTCTTGGGATCGGACTCACCTCGGCGAAGAACATCGCGGCTGCGGCGTTCTTGGCTTCTAGCCCATCATCTAGCAAGCTTTGCAAGACCTTGCTCCCACCTCTTATTAAGGAGCTAGGAACATACGAAGCAGCTGCAGATGCCCATCGGAGGTGGTCGACCTCTTGCCTGCCATCTAGGATTATCCTGTTCACTCTAATTTGCTCGCAAAAGGGGGAATTTTTCGGTTATTTTAATACATGGAAGATGTGGTCGGTTTTATCCTCGAGGCTAATACCTTACGCGCAAAAAACACCATCGCAAAATACGCTGACGGACGCAATCCATGAAGCAGTGCAAGAACGAATTCTTCTTGGGGATTCGAGGAGGCAGGCGTTTCGCTCGTCTATGGCCCTCCCCGGAGCCAGGGAATGGGTGTATTGTCCCACATGCCCCGTACTACAGACAATAATTGACCCTCGAGAATTCTCGGTGTGGCTTCAATACTACTGTCAAGTCCCACGTTTTCACCCTGGCACGCCATGCCCGAGAAGGAATTGCTCGGACACACTCGATGTACATGGAGATCATCTGATGCACGTCTTGCATGGAGCCCAACGGATCAACCGACACGAGTAGCCCTTCTCGCGAAAGACCTGCCAAGAGCTGCTCGTCATCCTTTTGTAGAGCCACGCCATGGTCTCCACCGCACGAGACAAGACATCCAGGCAATTGGAAGCAGCGGAGGGGCCGACTTTTTTGATGCTACCTTCTTGAATCCCCTCGCTCCCTCCAACATGAGAGTGAGGTTTCATCCCGATGTCATCTCTGAATGCCGCGAGAAATGCAAAGCAGAGAAGATATCAATCCCATATCGCGACCTCCACCAGAGTTAGGCTCGTGCATGTGCCAATCTCCCCTCTTGGAGGGAGATCCACTCTTGGTGGGATAGATCGGATATATCTTCCAAGAGTAAAACACCCAAATCTTCCCCTCTTGGGGGGTGGCACCCGGATGCATGTGCAGTGCTAAATGACGTGGCAAGGAACCTGGCCGTGAGGGCACTGGAGACGTACGGAAAGTTTTGGGGGGGTTTGAACAAAGGGAAGCTGCAGCAGCCGTCATGTCCAATGCGGCCTGCTTGATGGCTGGCCTGAGGATAGCATTTTAGGGGGAGTGGTTCTCATGCAGAGCTACTGCTCCCCCGCAGCCCAGCCGGAAGGTGTCCATATCCTCTCTGTCTCGAAATTTTAATGAGGTTGTCTGTATAGACCACTTTTATCTCGATGAAGTGCTGCTACTGCACTGCATGGACATGGTGAAAAGATTCTCCGCTGCACATGTAGTAAATTCTACAGCGATTGATGAAGTAATATTTGGGTTTGAGGCTTGTTGGCTAAATCAGTGTTGGTTACCGGAGTCTATTCAAGGGTACAAGGCATTTGCAACTGCTAGCTTCAAAAAGTATATGGATGAACGTTCCATTTCCTTCAGGCTTGTACCCCCCAAGAGGCATAGCAAGAATCCTCTCGAAAGCAAGCACGGTATTATGAGGAGCATTTTTCTAAAGCTCTGAAATGCCGAACCCGACACCGCTGCTGACCTGCATGCCTTTCGCGCAGTGGACATCTCGAATGATCTCTACGGCAACGATGTTAGTTCATCACATGAGCTTGCCAAAGGATTCACGAAGCCACTGATCGATGCTGAGTCACAAGCCATCCCCGATGATGTTATAGAAGCTCATGAGAAACTGCAAGCCAAGCGAAAGCTCGCACTGATTCTCAAATCGAAGTCCACACGAGAAATTAGTGTAGCTGCTGGAGATATGATAGAAGTCTTCTCTAAGACTGGTATGGATAAAACTGGAACTTGGTCCATGCCGAAGATTGTCCTTTCTGTGGACTCTAAAGCACACACTGCACGTTTGCCAGCCAAAGGTGGCTAACGTGCCACTGTAGCCTTGAAAAATATTCGTCTCGCTCTGCCTACTGACTCCTTTGCCAATGCAGTTCAGACTGAAATTGATGAGGTCGAAACTACCCTTGACGATGTCTTGGTGTCTGAAGAAAAGGGTGAGGATCTAGATAAAAGAAGTGCATGTCAGACGACGCATGATGATGCAGACTTCAGTGATGAGAAAAACCTTAACTCTACTTGTTTACCTAACAAAGACACTGTAAGACGTGGCGATCGTGTGCTCGTGTACTGGCCTGATGACCAAGCACACTATGCTGGAACTGTCAAACACTTGCACCGTGATAGTTGCGTTACTGTGAACTATGACGACGGAGATCAAGAGCGCCTAAATCTTTCTGAAGAGAATTGGCACTTTGAGAGTACCACTATGTCTGCCAATGCGTCATAGACTGTATCTAGTCTGTCAAATGTGCCATGTGTCGTTGACGAGGAGCCTAATGACCTGAAGCTCATGAATGAGCACTTGGAAACAAGAGCTTCATGAAGCATCAAGCTCAGGGGTTCGAGCAGTACAACCTCAACAAGTCGTACGACACCAAGGAGACTAGCTTTCTCAAAACTGTCAAAGTTGTTACCTATTCGGGCGTGCCGAGCAATGCCAATATAGTGAACAGCCATGTATTGTATAAGGTTAAAAAGAACGATGATGGTCTCTAAAGCTTAAAGCTCGAATAGCACCCCATGGCAACGAAATGACTTGAAAGACCATTTGACATCAGATTGTACCACGTGTCCACCGACTGGACTGAGGATTGTGGAATCAATAGCCTCATTGTTCGGGTATAAATTGTTTAAGGCGGATGTTAAAACAGCTTTCCTTCAGACTGGAAGTGCTGCTCGTGATGTGTACGTCAAGCCTCCTCGTGAGAGCAAGATGCGATCGACGCATTTGTGGCTTTTGCTTACTGCTGCATATGGGCTTGTAAATGCGAATGCCAAATGGCAGATGAAGTCTGACGAGTGCTTTCTAAGTCTTGGTTTGGTGCAGTGTCAGCAGATCCCGCAGCTCTTCTACAAGCATGCTGATGGAAAGCTTGTACTTGTCGTTGCAAAGATTGTTGACGACATCTTGGCGGCTGGTGAAAATAACAATGCGAAGTCCTTTCTTGAGAATTTCAATAGGTCATTCAAGTTGGGTACTATAAGTGGTCCTGGTGCTCTACGCTTCTTTGGTTTCAACAACATTCAAGATGAAGACTTTACTATCCGCACTGATGCTGATGACAAGCTCAGTGCTCTGACTGAGCATGCCCTGACACGCCAACGCCGTAAGCTCCCCAACGAGCAATTGAACGAACTAGAAAGGTCCTTCTTCGCGTCTACGAACAGCTCTCTTGGCTGGATCGGTACTGCTGCTTCTCTCTTCTGTTCATTCCTTGCGTCATATTTGCAACAGAAAGCTCCCAATACACGTGTATGTGACCTTGTGGAAAAAGCAACGTTGTACGCAAGCTGCAGAAGCTTGGGACTTCTATTGGCTATCCATGCCCAACTGATAATAAGGAATATGAGCTGTCTCTGCTCACATTTGCAGATGCTTCCTGTTCCGATACATATGGGCAGCTTGGTGTCATTGCTGGACTACTGGTAGGTGATCTCGCTCATAACTCTATATTCCACTGTTTATAGTGGATTTATCATAAGTCTAAGAGACCTTTCAAGTCGTTACCTGCTGCTGAAATTTTGGCCTCTTCTGAAGCTATTGATGAGGCTAAAGGAATTGCTCATGCTCTATCTGAGGTTCTAATATTGAACATTAAGGTTTATCTTTGTGTTGACAGTAAGGATCTATTTACATCCTTATCAACACAACGTAACTCTATAGATAGGTCTATTAGAGGTGATTTCGCATGTACCAGGTATGAGCTTCAATCTGGAAATGTTGATCGTATCACCTGGATACCTGGCAAGGTGAATCTAGCCGATGTGCTCACAAAGAAAGACTCGCCTTTGACGGAAGATTTACAACTAACCCTCTTCACTGGAAGACTCAACATCTCCTTTGAAGAAGTCCCCGAAACAAAGTCTACTCAGAAGTACCTTGGTTAGAAAAGAGAAGGAGTATTGATAATATGACCTCCTGCATTTTTCATTGATTGTGTTTCTATATCTTTTTTGAGTTCTGAGGCGACCGTTCACCTGGTTTAAGATTATTTTCTTTCTCTGCTGCACTTTAACTGTTTCGTGTACAAGTTGGTGCATCTGCATTCATGTTTGTTTTACTCACTGTAGGCATTTTCCCTCTAGTACAAATATGAGACTCTTTTTACTGTCTCTGTAAATTCGGAAGGCGAGACTTGCAGAGAGTGCTTTTGCCTTTTTGTCGCAGCATCTTGAAGTACCGTAATACTCACTTTCTGTGTGATTTTTCAGAATATTGTTACAGTTCCGTTTGAGGCATGGTGTTCCCGGAGGGAAAAACGGGACTTGGCAGTAGTACTGGAATCATATCGAGAATTCTCGTGGTTCCATACTTATCTTATGGCCTGGATATGGGGTGCAGAAAACCCAATCTCTCGTGCCGGGGAGCCCCGTAGAGGCACGGAAAGCTTGTCGTCTGTTGCCGCCAACATCGATCTCTTCCTTCACCCGCTCAAGGATTGCGTCCAATAGTTTCTTCTGTGATGGTGTTTTGTTTGAGCAGAAGGGACTGAAGGGAAAAGTCTTAGATTGGGAGCGAGAGAGGAACCAAATCTGCTGCCCCTTCATGGTGTCTCGGTACGTTGCGAGGTCCGTAACTGTCGCTGGAAGGAGGGCTGTGCACAACCTGTTTGACGCTGCGCTGGAGGCGAGGAAGGCTGTAGCTGCGATTGACTTTGCCGAGTTGAGTCCAATTCGCAGTGATGGCTTTTTGGCTGTAATTGATTTCACTGGAAACTGCAGTTCTAGAAATATTTCGGGGTCGAGGACGCCCTCGGCCAATATCCGCACGCAGTTCTCCATCATTGCATCAAATATTGCAGCGCCTTACGATGTGCAAGCTGGTGGTACCACTGGTAACAGGTGTCCGAGCTTGCAGACCTCGAAACAGTTGCGCAGGAGCTGAAACGCGATTTTTGTTTTCTCTAAGGCGATGATAGTCTCGAGGAACGGCTTCAGGGACTTCACATGGCCTGTGAAGTGCTGCTGGGAGAAGTCATTGGTGCCAACCGGAGCGTTCAGCACCGCTGTGTCCTCGCTGTACTCCTGTGCGGGTTCTCTTTGATAGAGGCGTTGCACTGGATCCTGCGGTGTAGTTGGCCACCAGATTCGGCATTTCGGCACTGCTAGATGCAGTCCCCGAGCTGTGGCCTCTGGAGATGATAAGGTGTCCAGCGCCTTGCGGAAGTGGTCTTGTTTTGCAATGTACCCATTATCATGGTACCAGAGTTGAAACAGCAGGTCGCCGAGTGGTTGCTCTTCGTCATCCCTTGATCTCAGTGGCCGTTATATTTTGAGGATAACGGGGTGTAGCACAAGATCGAAAAGGAGCGCACCAAGATTGTCCCCTTGTTGCGTTCCTTGCACGTGCCGTATTATATGACGGCCAAATTACAACAAAGCTGGCTCATGTGCGTAGCAGTATGCAACCCACGGGAACAGATCGGGGAACAGGTGTTTGGTTGCTGCCAGGAAATCTGTTCGAATCCACAGATTGAATGCATTTCTGAGGTCAACAGTCAGCAATATGTATTCGGACCTGTGTCCGAACTTCTGTACTGCCCTTCGGGCTCCATGGAGGACGGTGTTTGTGCCGGATCCGGCAGCAATGCCAGTCTGCAGCTGTTGTAGATATTTTGCTGCTCGTGCGGATGCTCTCGTCATTAGCCAGCTACTAGTCAATCTGCGCAGCGTTTCTCCTACCGCTGTTGACCTGGGGGAAGGGTTTGGTACTTACTTTTGGAAGATATATCCGATCTATACAATAGTTTTACAGACAACCACAATCGACTCAAAAAGGTGTACCGACGCAGTAATGCGGGCGGGCTGGGTGTCAGGTCTTTCTTGGCCAAAGGGGTTAAGGGCGCGCCAGCTTTCCAAGGGGCAAGCGCGGCTGGGGCCTTGCCACCTGCAAAAGTGTTCACTATTTTGGACAAGGCTGCCAAAAATCCGGACGGGCCAGATGGATACGGGATCGCAGAAGCTCGAAGAGGTGGCAAGGTTTGAGACCAGAACCCCCCCACGAACAGCGTCGAGCACCTCCTTTTCCGTGAAGTTGCGGAAAGGGGAGACATTATCTAGTGGGATGTGGTGTGCTGCCCCGTCGTGGGGGGCTTGTTGTGGGTTCTTCGCGAGAGAATGCCTGGACGACCTCAGCGGTGGGTGGTATGACGACCAACAAGCCGAGCGCCTGTACTGCCTTTTCATACGCCCCCTCCCTCGCCTGTTTAGTAGCTCTGTGGATGTTCACCTTTTGCTGGTCAGAGATAGGCGGCGTAACCGCAGCGAGTGGGGGAGACGTTCTAACGGCCTGTCCCACAGAGTCATGTATGGGTTGGAGCTCCATAGATCTACCTGCTCGTTCATTGTTTCTGCGATCGATTACGGGCGGCGTTCGGAAGAACAGGAGCTGGGGAGGGAACTGTTCGTAAACACCACTGCAGGAAGCAAAACTACGTTGGTAAATGTCTGCACTCTCTTGGGTTATCCAGATTTGCAGGCGGAAACTGCCTCCTCCATTCTCTTGGCGTACAACTAAGCAATTAATCCTCGGAATTTTGTTGGGATATGAGTGTGCGTGGTAAATATGTCTTGGATGGGTGGCAGTGGCTGTACCTCCGGTGTCGATGGTTGAGCGCCTTCCCCTGGTGCCAGTGCTTGAGAGACTAACGCAGATGCTGGTGATGAAAGAACCGCGAGGACAGGAGCTTTTGGGGTAATACAAGGTGTGGTGCACCCAGTATTTTCCCGAGGGGCTGGGTCGTCTGAGACGGGATTAAGGAGGCCGTCGTCGGCGGTACTGGGCTACGTAGTTGAGTCTTGTGTAATGGTATCTACCGCGTCGGCGCCGTATGGACTGCGCATTTTGGGCACTTTGATTACGAGAACTCGAAGAGGCCGTTTGCCGTCGGGCCGGAAGCCTTGGAGTTATGTCTTGGTTGTGACGACCACAGTACCAGTAGCCCACTTGTGCGAAATAGCTCATCAACAAGCCGTGCTGATACGCCTTTGGTGGTCCCATCTCGGACCCAGCGCTGTGTGTAGTACGAAGGTGGGCCAGTTGAGTGGCGACGGTTCGTACTTGCGGCCTCTGTGATGAGCACAGCGGGCAATACCCGGGCCTTGGTAGTATAGCCTTGTCGAGATAGTGCCTGATATCAGGCGTTCTGACAGCCACTTTCTGTCGTTCCCTTCGAGGGGCCTTTGTTCTAGGCGGCACACGTGCTCCATCTGTATTGAAGAGTATGTACAACAGTAATTTTATAAGTGGCCACGTGGAGACTTAGTGACAATTTTCCGCTTACCTGAGGTTTTAAACCAGTGTACCCTACTAAACGATTTGACTGTTACAGCGCGTAAATTGGGTAAATTGGGTAAATTGGGTTTACTTGAATGGGTTGGTATAAAAAGGGGTTTATACTGAAACGGATGACTGGTAGATTGGTGGGAACAGGGTAGAACTAGACATAACAGGGAAGAGGCCTAACTTGCGTAGGGATGGAGATACCATGAGAACAGAGGTTCTCTGGAACATACTAACTTGCACGTTGCTGCATGAAGACTCACTCAAGACCCCTTCCAGCAGACAACTGGAGTTATTCTGGACGAGTCTTGCCGCGTGACGAGCGAACAGTGTTTGCGTTGCATGAGCAATCGGAACAGCAGCCCGTGCAGCAATGCCAGTTGCAACCCGTTTCGCAAAGTCCCGAGCGGCTGGGTGCCAGCCCCCCAATGTGGAAAGTGAAAGGGCAATGAAGCGATGCCCAGGGCCTTTTGAACGCATCAATTCGGCAAAGCGAGTGTCCTTACCAAGGCGGGCATGGTTAAGGGGCTTGAGTGGGCATCGCGCCAGGGAGGGAAGGCGTGCGGGGGTCAGAGGATGGATAACGGTTACGTCATAATAGTCCGTGCCCCCGTTCTCTCCATGCGCCCTGATGTCCGGGCGAACTGCATGGCCGGGTTGTAGCGGCTCGAGGACAGGGCGTCGGGCAGCTCTGGAGAGATCTGCAGCAAACAAACGTGTCTGCGAGTCATGCCGCCACCCGCGAGTGGATCCATAGGCACAGCACAGGGCGTGGTCACCATACTGATCCGTGAGGGTCGTGCATCCCCCTTTGTGGGCATGACAGCCAGTCCTTGCAACCCTCCACTGAAAGCGAGGCTTGGAATGCAACAGTCCTCTCATCTCCCTTCGGCATGGCATCAAAAGCCTTTTCCTCAGCTGGGCGGACCAATTAGGTTAAATTGGTTTTAATTGAATGGGTTGGTATACTGTGTAAATGGGGGGTTAATTTACTATGGTGGATATGTGGGTTGGTATCCAGTAAATTTGTACCGAAGCGTAGATATCGTATCATTGTCAAGCCAATTGCGAAACCGTACGATGCGTCGAAAGCTGTGGATGGCACTCCAATCTACCAGAAGGTGGAAGGGAGGCCAGCCATGGTATACTTAATTTTCCTGCTAAGAGCAATCGCAGACTATGACGAATTGGGTTGTAGGGTTGTAGGGTTTACTTGAATGGGTTGGTATACTTAATGTTCCTGCTAAGAGCAATCGCACACTAGGACTACTGTAAGTAGGGTAACCACTTACACGAATTGGGTTAAATTGGGTTTACTTGAATGGGTTGGTATACTTAATGTTCCTGCTAAGAGCAATCGCAGACTAGGACTACTGTAAAAAGGGTAATCACTTACTGTACATACCCCCAGAACGGAGGTTCTCTGGAATACACTGTATACACAATTTCAAGTTGCGGCATAAGTGTCGCTCAAAATTCCTTCCAATAAACAACTGGCGTTATTCTGGACGAGTCTCGCCGCGTGACGAGCGAACAATGTTCGCTGCGCATCAGCAATCGGAATGGTTGCCCGTGCGGCAATACCAGTCGCAACACGAATTGGGTTTACTTGAATGGGTTGGTATACTTAATTTTCCGGCTAAGAGCAATCGCAAACTAGGACTACTGTAAGCAGGGTAACCACTTACTGTACAGTATACGGTATACCCGCAGAACGGAGGTTCTCTGGAATACACTGTATACACAATTTCAAGTTGCGGCCTACCGTAAGTGTCGCTCAAAACTCCTTCCAACAAACAACTGGCGTTATTCTGGACGAATTGGGTTGGTTTACTGCGAGTAATGGAAAAGTTGGCAGTCTTATGTACTTGTAATCAAACCATTAGCAAGACCTATAATACAAATGCTTGAGCGTGTGTACCAAGTAGAAAGTTTCTGGTAGACCGGTTGACAAGCAGTCTTGGTTGGAGGGGACCATCAACGCCGCGTGTCGTTGGAGGAGAATTGCCCTCACCCTGGAGAATTGGTCCAAGGCTCGGTTGGCAACCGCTCGGGCCACCTCCGTCATGTCGAGGAACGCTTCGGTATGCTACGCCCCGGGTGTGGAGATAGGAACGGGCACGAGTCTGTTCCTGCCAGGTAAGCTGGCTCAGAACCCCTGGTATTTTCGTAGCTTGTCCGCGTGGGCTGCGTTCAAGCTGGTAAGTGGGTTAAAAGTTCTCATTCTGAGATAAGAAGGAGCCAGCAGGTTCACGAAGGCCACATCGAAATAATCGGTGCCGCCGGTGGCGCCCGTTGCCCTGATGTCAGGCCTTGTTTTGTGTTCCCCGTGCGACCGGGGTTCGATGGCAGGATGCCTTCGCCTAGGCTCAGGTCGTTACTTAGTAGGGTAACCTGGTCATCGTGGCGGACGGTCCGTTGCGTTTCGTACCTGCAGTGGATCAAGTGGTCGCCGTAGACGTCCACAATTTCTGGGCTTCCGACTCTTGGGCAAAGGGTTCCA
This sequence comes from Kappaphycus alvarezii, assembly GCA_002205965.3. NCBI lineage: Eukaryota > Rhodophyta > Florideophyceae > Gigartinales > Solieriaceae > Kappaphycus > Kappaphycus alvarezii. Next base: position 196,915 of record NADL03000108.1, read on the forward strand.
GGCTCGAAGAGCAGGGCTTGGCAATAGTATTTGAGCCACGCCGAGAAAAGGGGAAGGTTTGGGTGTTTACTCTTGGAAGACATATCTGATCTATCCCATGGGTTTCCAGACACACACAATCGACTCAAAAGGGTATACTGACACAGTAATGGGGAAGAAACGACGTTCCCTAAAATGCTACCTTCAGGCCAGCCACCAAGCAGGCCGCATTTGACATGACGGCTGGCCACCGAGAAGTGTCGGGTGCCAATTGCGGTCTTTAAGCCTGTTGTGGGAGGGCAATGGACCCATTCCTTGGCACCTGGAAGAGTCATTGAGGTCCTGAAGGCCCGTGTGCGGCAACTATCCACCGGAAGCTCCTCATATACTGCAGCATGGACTGCTTCAGTCAGTGTCTTTTGCAATGGAGGGTTAGAGCAAAAACGACTGAATGGGAGCCTGTCGACCGGGCGGCAAGATGAATTCCATTGAGTGATTGCCATCTTGGCCTCCGCGTAAGTTGCCAAGTCGGTCACTGCAGACGGCAGGCAGCGCTCACCTAGCTTGATTGTATATGAGCTAAACGAGAGGAAGGCGGCTGCAGCGATGTCTTTGGCTGATGTGTGGCACCTGTCGCCGTGAAGTTTAGTCTGGCTTTGGTTTCCCCTGGTGGTCCTGGCTGGAGGATGGATTCCCTTGCGGGAAGGTCAAGGTCGCTGGCCAGTAACGATACTTGGTCTTCGTGGCGGGCAATTCTTTGTCGGCCATACTTGCAATGGAGCAGGTGGTCTCCATGAACGTCCATTGTTTCTGGGCAAGAAACTTTCGGTGACGGGGGTTCTTAGTGCGAGCAGGGGTACCTTACAAAAGTACTGGAGCCGAATGGAGAAGTTCCTCGTTGTAATGGCAGTCTTGGGACCTGAGCTTGGAACGCAGTGGACCCAGAAGGTGGCATTAGGTAGTTCCATGTATGAAGGAAAGGCTCTTTTGCTGGTGTCGCCCAGAGACAGCCCCTCGTAGAGAAGCAGCCATCATCTCCAATGCGGCCTGCTTAATGGCTGGTCTGAAGGTAGCTTTCTAGTGTCTATTGGACCATTGTCCTCATATGAGGACAACTTTTAGCACCTTTTTTCCAACACAAGTGTTTTACCTCAGCGCATTTCTTGTCTCTCCGCATTAGTTCATGAGTGTAGATGGCCGATCAAAACAAACTATTCAAGATTGTTGACCTCAGTGAAGTCTAGAGCAGTTTTCCCTCACCAGCTTCAGCTCTTTGCAAGAAGTTGTGAAAACGGTTGCATTTTGGAAGGAAATATAGTTCGTATTATTGTGGGAGGTTTTAGGAACGAGGGCGCATGTACAGTAAGAATTACTTTACTATGAATTATCAAAAAACCCTTTTTTGCAGTAAACATTTCGGGCTTCCAAAGCATTTACCTTTCCAAAATGTAACGGAAACTGTCCTCATATTAGGACAAAATGTGCCTCATATGAGAACAATGCATGGTCCAATAGCCACTACGGAGCGTAGTTCCTTTCCCATTACTGCGTCGGTATACAATTTTTGAATAGATTGGTATTGTCTGGATAACCATGGGATAGATTGGATTTATATTCCAATAGTAAAACACTCAAATCTTTCCCCGCTCCTCGTAGAATACCCTGTAGACTGCACCAGTCAGCTGTTTTTGTGTAGGTGGGTGATTGGCTAACAAAAGATGCTGAAAGGCAGCAAGTCCTATGGGCGGTAGGAGGAGTACCATGCATTCAATACGGCTATGGACCGGTCGTATGGTGTCATCTTGATTATAAACCGGGTTAGGAAACGCCCAAAGAGCTTGTTAGTCTGGGCACTAGATTGCGGAAAGGCAGTTAATGCTATGCTTGCCGCTGATGTGATACTAAGTCCCAGTATGGGCTGCTTATCTGTGAATGGTTTGAGAGGAAGCTGCAAATCCTTAAATAGGGGGGAAAGTTTAGGCTTTTTTCATGCATGGAAGATGTGGTCGGTTTTATCCACGCCGCTAGTGCGTTATTCTCTTTAAATATGCTGCTGTGTAGGATTCCCCCTGTAAGCTTGAGAATACCTGATTCCATTAAGCTGTCAAAGTGTTTTGGTTCTTTCGCCGTGCATGGGGCGGGGTCACTCGAAGAAAGTAGCCGGGAAAAGTAGTTTCTAAGGATATGAACGCAGGCTTTGGCGTCTTGAGTATCTAGAATGGCGTGCATGAACGGCTCTAGGGAGTAAACATGGTCTCTGAAGTGTTTCTCCATGAAGCTGGACGAGCCTGCGGGGGCATTTAAATTCTGGGTGACTTTGGTATATTACTGATTGATCCCGGATGGGTTTGTAGCTCTGATGTAGTCTTGTGTAGCTAGGGGCCAGTAGATCTTCCATTTAGGGAGAAAAAAGTGCAAGCTCAGGCTTATGGCCCCCAAAGAAGTCAGGATGTGAATGACTTTCATATCTGCTTTGAGTTGGGCGACGATTTACCCCTCGTCGTGATACTGCAGCTCTAAGAAGACATTGTGCATCTCTTTTCTTCGTCTTTGGAACATCTTCATGTGGTGCAATGTCACCAATATGAGGACAAAGCCACCGGGTGTTCAAGCCGCTTTCTCGGTAGGCGGTAGAACGTTGGTATGAATACCAGGGAGGGTGTGAAATACCCAGAGAGCTAGGGCGCGAGTGGTTAGTAATCCAAAGGACAAAGGGGCGGCACTAGGTCGACCAACTACGACCATGTCCAACTGAGAAAAAGGTGTCACAATAAACGTTAGCAAAGCGCGGGCTCGTATGCCCAAGTTGGAAAAGGGTGGCAGTGCCCAATGGTTCCAAGGATGGGGGATTCCCAAGCGCTAAGGGGTTGGTTCCTGTTTACTCAGTAGTGCCAAGTTGCCAAGCGCTAAATACTAAGTTAGCAGTTAGAGTAGTTACTGTAAAGTTAACGGTTAAGATAGAAATACAAATAAAACTAAAGCAATTAGCTGATTAGTGGCTGTACAGTCCCGAGCTGGCGGAGTGAGCTGTGAGCTCAAAAGTCGCATGTGTGGCCTCGCATACAGTGCACGCGCGTGGCTTAAATTGCCTAAATTGCCGGGACAGTTGTCACCTTACTTTAGTATACAGAATTACAGTCCCGTGCACTCTTACAGTGCAAGTGTACACTGTACACTTGGGTCGCGAGTGCAATGCGCCGTATGCGTAGGTGGTTACTGTAGAACCAAAATGAACATGAGTAGCAAAACATTACCAAAAAAAATACGATTTCCAAATGTACCGTTTGGCGACTTTTCGCCCGTGGGAACATGTCCCAAAATAACCCAAAAATAAAGGGTCAAAGAGCCCTGTCGGGCGGGGCACTACACTTCAAACAAATTTTCGCTCATCACGTCAATGTCTCAAAGTTCAACTTATCAGAAGATTGCGGAGAAAAAGTCTAGGACGAAGGAGACTGGCATTTGTACATCTCGGAGGATCCCGCTGGTGACGTAATTAGCACGCAGGTCAAACAGATGGTCATGGTTATGGTCATGATTGGGATCGTGATGTGTAAATCGGTCTGGTCCGCGTAATCGCTCCTATGGATCTCTCCTATGTACGCGAAATAATCCTGTGGCACAATGTTGCAGCAGAGTGAATCGATAATATTCCAGTGTGTCCAGTATAAGAGGTACAGCTAGTACTTAAGTGCAGTCTTAGTATTTTCTTTGCAATGGGTTAGACCCTAAGAATACGGTAAAAGACCAGCAACACCTTTTGCGAGGGCGGAAGGCGATTGGTCGGACGTCCCGCGGAATCTTAAGTAGCTTGGAGAATCTTTCCGCTATTTGCGACTGGTCTGCTTCGCTTTAGAAAGGGGAAAGGTTTGGGTGTTTTACTCTTGGAAGACATATCCGATCTAGAAGGTTGCGTCCGTTCCCTGCTCCGTGAACCGGGACAAGACCTCAACGGGTTACATGCACAGGCCACGCACCTCGTGTCTAGACTCCAACGGTTCAACTGCCTACACAGCGTAGCTGCGTGACTACGGGATCAGTAACGTAGTGGCGGCAATCGTATGCGATCTGATACCTCGTGTAAAAGCGTCCAAGACAGCAAATCGTGCCTTGAACCGCTCGGTGGGGTACCTTTTGTTCGCAATATGTGATGGCTTAAGGTTGGATTCTCACCCTGCTCCATCTGTTCCCCAAAAAAACAGGCCCATAGCGAGCTACCCTGTAGTGTCGAAAACCCCGCGCCCGCTACCAAATAGCGGGAAGCTCTACTCTTCCACCTTGATGGAAGCGGCCTATTTCCAAACAACACCCAAAGGCTTCTATGTCCAGATATCATGGCGCGAGAGTGGGACTATTACGGCCACGGAGAAGGACACCAACCGGCCTGTGATAGGATCTAAGGCACGGAGCATTTGTGGATGCTTGCTCGCTGGAAGGACTGCTCTGATCTAAACTCTTCGGACGGCGGCGACGTTGGTGATGTCGCTGCCGATCTGGAGGGGTCAGAAGTTGGTGGGGAGAAAGATGAGTGAGGGGCGGGTATATTTCATGGTATGCACAAAGAACTTTGCTTCATATAAGATATAATTATATGTGTTGGCAAATAGGAATCTCTATCACCAGTAACTCTCTAAGTTTTTCAGGGCCCTAATCGACCACATTTTTCAAATAATAAGCACCCAAAAATTCCCCTCTCTTCGTCCCCATCGGAAAATGACAGCATTTGCTGTAGCTTTCAGACTATTAACTGCAGAAACAGATCGAAAAGCAGGCCACCGAGTGGACCATCTTGTTGGGTACCAATGACGCTGCGTATAGTGTGGAGCCCCGTTCACAAATAGGGCTGAGCGTGGTAAAAATATAGCACCCACCGCATCAACCAGGAGAAAGTACGTTTATTATCCTCGACGAACGCAGAGTGACTGCATAGGTTGAAAGCGTTCTTCAAGCTAACGAACAGGAAGTCGAACTCAGGGCTTGTCCCCACTTTCACCAGCATTCGCCGGATACCGTGAACTGCCGCTTCAGCCCCGGTGCTCGTCCCAATTCCTACTTGGAGTGATTGGAAATGCTCTGCCTTCTTTCTCTTTGATTTCGACATTAGGTGTGAAAATTGACCAAATATTTTAATCTCTTTCCCGGTTTCCTACAGCGATGCTGAATTGGGGAGCAATATTTCTATTGAGGCACACAATTTATATTTATTGTGAATCATCAAGGAATAATTTTATCTATTTAACACTAGCCCTATTTTTTGCTGAATTTAGTGTCAAATAATTTTTATGTCCTACAATTTGGTTTTTTATATTATACAGGCTATAAGTATTGCATTGTTGGAGCCAATTAATTATTATCTGGATGAGTGCTTGACTAGAAAATACTTAAATAATTATTGCTGAGCCTGAAGCATGTCTATCAAAATCATCGTACGGCTTACATTATTTTGTAGCAGTTTCACCCTTGTGTAGAGTATAAGCAGTCTTATGTTGCGATAAATACTAGGTTATATCCTGGGGCCATCGAAATATCACCCTCGATCAGCTATCATTGAATTTGTTTTTCTATTCATTAATCATTCTATGTCCAATTGCCCAATTTATTTATTCAATGTGGAACTATTTATTTTTAGATCTACCTTTCCCAATTATTTTGCATTAGGCAGCTGCTGACAAATCTTCGAAGGAGAAAGTTTGAGTATTTTACTTCTTGGAAGATATATTCGATCTTCGAAGTGTCTCTCCAACAGCGATGGGGCGCGGTGTACTGTACTTATTGGAGAGCGTTGTTAGCGGGGCGCCGACAATCCATGGGGCGAGAGCTGTCCGGGCTTTCCCTGTGGCGACGACGTGGACAAAATCCGTGAGGGAGTCGATAATTACACCACGGGAGGAATATTTTAGGTTGCGGATGAACTCGTGGAGGTAAAAAGGGCGCAGATCTGAGCCGACGAGGGCGGAGCCGGATTTGAACGATCGAACCTCATGGATGACCTCCTCTGTTGAAATTTTTGTGAACGGAGGGAGAATATCGGCTGGAACGAGCTTGTCGTCATGGGCATTTAGTGTTCCCTGTGGTTGCTCAGCGCGAAGTGCATCGGAAACTTTTCATGTTACCAAAATTACAGATATTGAACTCTTACGGCGTAATAGGTCCTTAAAAAGGCACCTGCAGTTTTCCATTAAAAGTGCACTAGATTTAAAGAAGTTATATCCGATCCAGTGAATTGAATTCCTCTATTTGTTGAAGGCATTATCATGAGGCATTACTTAGTAGCTATGACTGATGATATGAAGAGACGTTTTAATGTAGAATGGGATACGAAAGATATATTCGAAACCAATGAATTTCTTGGAGCTCAATTAATTCTGATTTTGGAGTAGTTTTAACATAACACAATGTATAGAGCAAGTCGTCCGTCGCATTTACATAAAATGGTGCAAGAACCTGAATACCCCCGAACTCATTGCGAGTCCGTTTCAACTATTCGTGGGTCAGATCCAGTGGACCGTAAGCACTATTTGTAGTTTGCTGAAGGATTTTTGTATATATGCAAGTGCAATGGTCCTGATACCTCAAGTGTAGTCAGTTATACAAGAAGCAACTCATGATGCCCACCAAGGTTTCATCTTTTTTCTGCTTTAGAGATGCTACGGTAATTTGAGGACTACTTGGTAAGTACAGAGAGTTGTTAAGGAAGCACATTGAAAGCTATCTTCAGAGCGACTGGGCAGGTGTTTTGAAGGGAATACACTAGAACTAGGGTATTTTCATGCGGTGAGATGAAAAAGGCTGATCCTTGGACTTAGATTGCCGAGTTCATTCAATAGGGCCTTTCGAATGTATTTGAACCAAACCAGGCAAAATAGGATGTTAATGAAAGTCATCACAACTGTCTTTGAATGGCAGCGGATTTGTTCTCGGACTCATAGAAGTTCCATTTAGGCACGGAAGATAAGGGTATAGCAACTGCCCAGGAGACGCTTGTTGTATCTGAAGCACGAGCTGCGTTTATCAGTATCCTTTATAATGTATGATTAAAGCAAAAGATAGTTAAGTGGCCTGTAGAAAGGTTTATATGATATATTGTACAGTTTTAACTCCATTTTCGCCTCTGCGTAAATTTCCACTTCCGTCACTGCATGTGTTTTCTTGCTCGGGAGTGAGAAGTTGATATTCTAGACGATGATTTTTACTATATTTTTGTTTCGCCCCGTACTCTTTTAAGGCCTTTTCTCCTTCTCTTTTTCCGTGCTTTTCTCTAGTCATGATCTGCCTAATGGTTACCAGCTGAGATTAAGTGCCAAAGCACAGCAACATCTCAAAATAGTCTTTATATTTAACGTGTGCAGATATGTCGCGTATTCTGCTCCTGCCGTGTGTGGTAATGTGTATGGGGATGATTACAGAGCACATTGCATTACTAACATTCTCCGTGAATATCATTATCTTGGCGTGTTTAGCAATCTAATTACAGTGATGTTTTTTACGAGCAAGAAATTGTTGACCCATCTGCGATATGTCTTCGTGGATATGTTCTATCTGATTGAATGTATATTTGAATTTAGGAGGACCTTCTAGCGGATGGGGCCATTCAGCTAATCGCAAGCGACCACCAGCTTTATCAATCGTGTTACGGGTATGCCATATTCTGTCACGACCGGTATATAGGCTCAAAAACACCTACTCGAAAGATTGGCTTCTTCTTTGAATTCTATTATTAAAAATTTCCCAAATGATCAATTCACACGACCTCGAAGCACAATATTGATTATCGGATTGACAGCGGGCCATTTTATCTTCGCTCCTCATCTTTGTCGTTTATACGAACTTATTGAATTGGACAAATCCAATTTTTCACCCAATGTGTTTAAGTGCCTAGCAAAAATGGGATGGGCCAATGTAATACTGCAGGTGTGACATATAAAGCAGAACATTAAAGCTTTTATACGCCATTAACGAACTTACCCTCACCATCAACCTCCATATTCTCCAAATATTCCCTGATTTTGGGAATAGTTCGCTGTAAATCATCACTAAATTGCCGCTCTTTCCAGATCTCATTGTATTTTAAAGACATTACGTTACGAATCATAGCTTTTCTATCCTACTGAATACCATTCTGTCCTTCTGTTGATTCTCATCATTCAAGAAGCAGCTGCCAACCTTAAAAAACCTCTTCCCTAGATTACGTATTTTACCGCTGCCTTTCGTCCATATAATGGAGCGAATGAATTCATATTTACATTCCTTCCACCTTATTTGCCACTCATCTTTGATTTTCTGAATAATGAATGAATCTGCAGGCTGAATCAAGTGGATGGAGCTAGATGACAGCATCTTCAAAACAGAACTAATCCTTGACAGATAGAGCTCCGCCTCGTCATTAACAAAGTGTTTAGAACAACTATCCAAATACATAACTCTCTGGTGCCCATTTGGAAGCGCTTTAATGACCTTTGGCTCTGAGAGCCATGCTTTAAAACCTTTCTGTACATCTATCCTTTGGCCCCGGACCTATACCAAACCCATGTAACATTGTCAACCAAACCTTGGGCAGGGTATGACCGATTACGGTTCTTAAAAATGAGCATTGGCACCTCAGTCCGAGCATCTACTCCACCAGTCATTCGTATCAGCATCGATTTCGCCTCTTCTCCAGATGCAACGTCCACATACTTCACATCCTTGTCCCCTTTGAACCCGAAAGTATTCTCGTAGTCCATGATAAAGACGAAATGTGTCTCATTTGCATTTTGAATGCGGCTTTCGTCAAGAATTTTGGCCCCGAAACACATTTTTTTGTTCTTCGAAATGAAATTTTACTGTTTGCTTGATGTATTTTGTTTTCTAAGGGCTCGAAATCAGCCGTCTAGTCTCTGTACGAAGGAAGATATGGTATGAATTGATAAAATGCTGTAACCATCGCATTGAAATCCTTTTTTTTTTGGCTGGGGAAGCCGTTCTCAACCGTTAGAGTGTTCAAGAGGCTCCCAGTCTCCACCTGCTGGACAAATTACTTCGCATAAAGCTCAAGCACTGTCGCCAAAAATTTAACTCCGAACTTGCAGAGTTTTTGTAACTCACTCAACAGTTCCACATAGAGTGCCGCTGCCCACGAGGAATATTTCCGTCCACGACCTGGTAATGCCTTGAATCTTGTTCCTTTTCATTGCGTTTGTTGTGTCTTCTGTTATTCCCTTCCCTAGAGGAGAATCTGTTTTGAGCTGGATCGTTTGATGGCGTTTCTTCCACCATAGACTTCCTTTTTGAAGTTTTGCTCTTTCGTTCCTCCGGAAGAACTGGGGAATGTGGCGTATTTTTCTGGACATAAGACGATCTAGTTCATCGGATTGTTCGGAGTCTACCATCCACTTATTAACTATCTTTCTGTCGGCAAGCGTGCAAAAATGAACCTTCCGTCGCGCGCGTGGAGTGTGATCGTCTTCGACGGCGTTGCTTTGGTTCACCGTTTTGGGGGCTTCTTGTGATAGGGCAGTGAGCGGGTCTTTTGATAGGTCTCATTGTACGCATTTTGACATGTTGTGGTGTAAGACGTTTTTTGTGTGAAGTGGATGGCTGTGAAAAAGGTGGAGTGGGCACCATCAGGGTTTTTTACCGGACCTTGTTTCGCCGGCGGTAAGCAAATTTTCCTTTTAGTGCTTTTGATAGTTATCGCAGTGCTGGTATGGTAAATACATCTGCTTGGGTCGTTCATTAATTGGAATAGCCGAATCTATTTCCGCCCCTATCTTAATTTCATCACCCAGTCTAAATCTCGTAATCGGCGTAAGTTCCTCTGCATTTTATTCAGCTCCAAGAGGCTCCGACGGACACCGCACCGGAACCACTTCTGGCCCTAAATGAACATGCTCCAAGGGCGACCACACCAAAAGCATACACCTCGCCAAAAGACTCTAGGCAACTGCTTCGCATGGCTGACCAACTGTTCACCACACACGTCCCCACCATGGCGCATATCCCAGAAAAAGTCCGATGGAGCCTGGCCGAGGCTTACGCTGTGTCTATGAATGATGCGGTGGAAGTTTGTCATTCCGAAAACCACACTTCCATGCAAGCATTCCTATAAGTATTCCTTTTTCGCAAGTTCGTGTTCGCGAACGTGTCGTGTCTCAACCCCTGCCCCACGGAAAGGCGCCTGTATTCTGTCTCTGAGAAAATGAAGGGAAAGCTGGAGTTATGGAATGCAGGACAGTACCAGACCCTATGGGAGCAAGCGGTGCGACAGTCAACGGCATGAAGCGAGCCAACCCCGTCTAATTCCGAACAAGAACGGCCAAGATATGACGGACGACAAAATTGGCCAAGAACGGTGGGTACGGAAAGAGAGCAGAGCCATTATGAACACTCAGAGTGCTACCGGCTACCACTGGCGTCGACTAGAAAATCTTCCAAAAGCGCCCCAACAATCCCCAGAAACCGAAATGGCGGCCAACATCGCACTCAGTGGCGCCCGCGATGTTCCGCAGATTACCACAGAGGAAGCTCTTGGATTAATTCGGTGCTTCAAACCGGGCTTATCCCCGGGCGGTTCGGGTCTTCGGCCGTGCCACCTTGTGGGACTGGTACGAGTCCCATCATTTTCGGCCACTTCTGTTGGCAGTGCTCACAAGAGTGGTAAACGTCCTGAAAGCAGTCAAATGCCTAGTCGCACTATCCCGGTGGATCTTTGGAGCCCCTGTATAACATAAAGTCATCTTTCAGTATGCTTCCTGCTTAGCATTGAAGATGAATGATGTAATATACCGACTATTTGGAGAGTATTTAAAACAGTTATTAATCTAGTGCTGCGCATCCCGGAGAGATAGTTGATTATTCCGTGTTGCCCGATTTTCGTACCCAAGGCTTCGTTCTGTACAGTAGTATATATTCGTAGCATTGCATTAATGTCCGTATCAAATGAAAAGAACGAACACAGAGAATGCAAAATAATTGGGATAGGTAGATCCAAAAGAATAATAAATAGTTCCAACCGGAATAAATAAATAAATGCCACAATTGGGCTTAGAATGAATAATGAATAGAAAACTCAGTTTAATGATAGCTTATCGAGCGGAATATTTCGATGGCCCGAGGATGTGAAAAATATTTCTAATAATCTAGGACTACTTATACTCCACAACAGGGTGAACCTCCTACAAAAATCAGGTGAACCTTACAATAATTTTGGCATAAATGATTCAGGCTCAGCAATAATTATTGCAGTATTTCCAGGTAAGCAATCATCCAGATAATAATTTGTTGGCAGCACAAATGCAATAATTATAGTCTGTAAAACATTAAAACCCAACTGTAGGACATAAAATTATTTGACTCTGATATTAGCATAAAATAGGGCCAGTGTAAAATAGATAAAATTATTCCTTGATGGTTCACAATAAACATAAATTGTGGGCCGCAATAAAAATATTGCTCCACAATTCAGCATCACTGTAGGACACCGGGATAGAGATTAAAATATTTGGTCAGTTTTCACAGAGAGAGAGACAGAGACACAATTGGACACTGCGACGCAATTGAGACACAACTGAGACTACAAAGCCTGAGAAAACCACAAGAAGATTTACTGGGACTAAAGTGTGACCTTGAAACTATTAAGACCAATCCACTTGCATACTCTTTTTGAGTCCTCACCTTATATTCCCCCCTTTAAACCACTGGATAAATACCCGAAGGTCAATTGCTGTGGGTGAAACTCTCCGTCGACTATCTGTAAGCTGTCTCATGAAGAGAGTATCTTGGAATGCCGCAAAATACCTCCAAGCGCTACAATTATGGATCGCTTCCCGGTCAGGGGCGGATAAAGTTGTTCATGGTACTAAAACAATGGTTCATGAATACGGGAGTAGTTCAAATTATGGAATGCTAACCATAGTCTTGAAGAATCAATTCAGTCTGGGCAGCCGTACGCGTCCCTCCAGGCGGCTAGCCACATTCTTTCGGAACTCCTGCCTTGGGTCTCCTACTGCTATGCAAACGAGCCCGATTTTTTTTAGGATCGGGGTATAGATCATCAAGAGGGTCACAACAAAGAGCAAAACTTGGAATATTCTTGTTTGACCTGACATTTTATCCTATCCTCCTCAAAATACAAAAATTACTTAGCTCACAGGACGAAGAAGACTGGACAGTGGCCACGTTACTACTTCAACTCTGGTACTACGACGACTGGTATAATATTGCGCGCCACGACCAAGTCGCTAGGGTGGTCGAAATCATGTCGTCGAGGGATGCGATGCGCCGGGGCTCCACTTTTCGCCATCAAAATGTGCTATTCGGTGACCTCAAGACCCTTCACAGCCAGAAAAAGACCGGTAGAATTCAGGCAAGATTGCGGCCAAGGTACTCTTGTACTGAACGACCCAATGGGATCTAAGAAATTTACTGGGCAGTCGTTTATGGCCCACATCGAAACCCTCCAGCCATTCCTGGACTCTATCACAGACTTTGAAGACAAACATGTCTTCGTAGGCCTGCCCTTTGGTCGATGCTTTGTGCTTATTACTCTATGGTGCCGCCTTCTGTTCAGCCAAGCAAAGAAATCTTTATATACTAACCCGCGCGGACTACATCTCACTGCAGAATTCATTCGTGAAACTGATATGACCTACACCACATCTAATGCTACCATCAAACGTGTTGCGTTCAGGTTGTGGCCTCATACCAACATGTTGGAGCCATATCAACTGCTGAGAGAATGCCATAAAAAGTACTTGAGTGTTGAATGGTCCTGCCATAAAAATAAATCAGTATTAGATGGACCTCTAATAAAAATACATCAGTTTTGAATGGAACTCCCACAAAAATAAATCATTATTGAATGCCGCTCTCAAGGTCCTCTTCAGTGCCGGTCACAAATTGCCAACATCATCAATTCCCTAGGCGGGAACTCCCCCAAAATCACAAATATTCCCCAACTGCAGATGTCGTGTTCCAACACCCCCCCTCATCTGCATTCGCCTTCAACTAGATATCCAACCCCAGGGCTCTACATAGAGATGTGTACCTGCTTAGGCGATGGGGGCTAGTCATTATATTAGCGAACATGTGTTCTGTCGGGCAGTACTGTACTGTACGTTAATTATTTCTCTGTCAACCAAGTCCTTTAAGAAATGAAAATTCGCAGAAATATGCTTGGTAGGGTGATTGACGATTTTTTCGTTGTCAGACCGATTGCTGCTTGATTGCCACAATTCACCTTTACAGCGTTCTTGTTTCTGCCAGTCATTTCCATGGAAAGCGTTCGCAGCTAGACTGCTTCTCGAGCAGCCCATGAGAGTGCTATTTATTCTGCTTCTTGCGCAGAACGAGCCACTACACTCTGACGTTTGCTTCTCCAAGAACTAATACCCCCATGGGTGAACACGATCCCTGTTGCAGACGTTCTCTGTGTGACATTTATGGCAAATTAGCCATCCGCGAATAACAATTAATAGTCTGCTTTAGACCTTCTGGCTAGTAAACAATTCCTGCTTCCTTTGTTTATTCCAAATATCGTTGAGCGTGTGTAGCGCCCTTCCAGTGGGCTTCAATGAAATTTTTCATGAAGCGCGCCATACAATTGACGCTTAAAGTGATGTCGGGTCGGATAGTATTCTACAAATGCATAAGAACACCGATCAGTTCGCTGTATGGTGGTGGAGATTCATCCCATGTGACCTTCTCTCTTTCATCGCGACCATTGCCTATTGCCTATTACGAATCCTTCGGGAAGAGGAGTCTTGGTGGCCTTGCTTTGCTTCATACCAAACCGTTACAGAGCGGCATCTTTCATCGCAAGGTTATGTCGCTTGACTTAATTGCGAAAGGTTGATTGCTCAATTACAATTCCAAGAAACTTGGTAACATCTTCTTCGATCCTGATGTCCACCAATGATCCGATCTTCATAGTTAGGCCGGAAAAATATCCTTATCAGGACCAGTAATCATTATGTCATCAACATACATCAATAGAGTCGCAACCAACGTCTTTTTCTCGAAGTAGGTGAATATACTTGGGTCAGAGTGACATCGTCTACATCCAAAATCTGTCAATAGCTTGTCCAAGTACTTGATCCATGCCCTTGAGGCTTGTGATAGGGGTAAATCGGCGGGGGAAGAGATCCTGAGAACCAATTACCCTGAGAAGGAGGTGTTGCGAGCGACAAAAGTGCTGCCGTGGTATTGTTGAACGAACAAAAGGGAGTGTAAATAGAAGAGAGTTGAGGAAGCTACAAGCAAGTATGAAAGGGGCAGGGTCTACCACCGACGCTCTGCGACTAGCGTAAGAAAAAGTTTTCTTGGGTCTGAAGTTGACTCTCAACTTCCTACTACTCGGGACTTGGCTTGAAGTTATCTGCCAACTTGCTTGACCTCTCCATGAGGAAAAAGTTTACTCAGCATATATAGACTTTTGGCTACCCCTGAAGTCCGAACAAAACTACAGAAGATACCAAGAAATGCATAAAAATACTTTGTGTGGACAATATACTCTAAGCAAAAGATACTTAAGAAACTAACAATTAATTTGGTCCTCTTATTTCCCATTCTCTAAATCAGATCCAAACAACTCCTCTAAAATATCCATGCTGTCCAAGCAGTCCCCACAAATATCTGCGAATGGCTCACAACTCTCTATTTCCCCCTGGGAGATATCTAGACTACTAAAGATATCTCCATCCGGTTCCATCGTGGGCACAACTTGATCCATACTCTCTATTCCAGGCCCCACCAGTCCAACACTTTCCATGCCCCCTGTTCCCTCATCCTCCACCTCCTCCTCATCCTCCTCATCCTCCTCATCCTCCTCATCCTCCTCATCCTCATCTTCCTGATCCTCGTACACTAGCTCAGGGGCTAACCATTCCTCGAAGGACTACCCGCTCTCCTCCTCGACCTTCTCAGCCTCTCCCGGACTTACCTCCCTCGCTTCTTCTTCTATGAAGAGGCGGCGCACGAACTCGATGATTTGCTTCTTTGTTTGCCGCCGGATGTAGTCGTCGGCATCGGTTGGCCCGTAGGCGGCGAGACGAAGGCCATTGATGGAACGGGAAGGGCGGTTTTTGGAAATAGGGACAGAGGGGCGAAGGTTGCTCATTGTGATAGACGTTGGGGAACGGGAGGCAATGTAGGGTGTTTTGGGTGTGTGGGGGGAGAGGGGTGATGAGTAAAATGATCGGGGGCATTTGGAACTTAGAATAAAGGGGTTTAAATAGGCTCCCGGGGCAGGTTCTATAGATTAGGAATAGGTAAAATAAATCTGCAAGGGATTTTGCAATAGTGCATTTGCGCCCTTCTTCTCAAAAAGGCGAATTTGGAGGAGGAGGTAAGCTAAAAGGGAAAAGGGACTTGATTCGGGGTCGATTCAGAGGGTTAAATACAGTATAAAAATATCTAGATAAAATGGAAGTAAATTTGGAAATGACGGTTGGAGAAGTTAGGGGCGGGATCGTTGTAGGTTGCTGGATTACACGAGGGGAGGACCATTTCCTGTATTACGTGAAGGGAGGACCATTTCCTGTATTAAATGAGGGGAGGACCATTTTTTTGTATTACAGCTTGCTTAAGGCCATAAATTGCCTTTCGCAGTCCATACACGTGATCTTTCTTTGAAGAAACCACGAATCTCTCAGGCTGGTGCGTGTAGAGTTCCTCGTCTAGAAGTCCATTGATAAAAGCCGTCTTGATATCTAGCGCGGTGAGATGCAATCCATTACAAGAAGCCAAAGACAGGAGAAAGCGGAATGGGGTGTACTGGACTACCGGAGAGTAGAATTCACTGCAGTCAATCCAAAATCTTTGTGAAAATCCTTTGGCCACCAGACGGGCTCGATGCTTAACGACCGTTCCGCAGGCATCCATGTTGCGGGCGAACACCGGTCGCGCTTCGATTGGTTTGTACCCCACAGGCGGCGGGACAGAGGAAATGTAAATGTCTACTCGTAAAGCAGGTAACGCAAGGGACTCCGAATGCCCAGACGAGTTGGGAACTTGGTAGAGGAACGGATGGTCGACGAGGGTGACGACCCCAACTTCCTTACAGAAGCGGGCAAGAACATTGCGGAGGACGTGATGTCGACCAGTCATTCCGTCTTCGTACTTGCAGGTCAACGCGTGTTGGCCGCTTGGATCTAAGAAGGGTGCGACGTCAGCCGAGCGCTGGGAGTAGACCGCACAGAGAGTACATTCAGGGAATAGCGCGATGCCGGGACGGAGAACCAGAGCGACTTTCCGCGCAGAAGAGAACATGTACCAACCGCGGGAGGGATGGGGAAGGGGGGACAAGTTTGGGTGTTTTACTCTTGGAAGATATATCCGATCGGTGAGGAAGCGAAGAGAGAACCGAGGAGGAGGAAGATGTGCACAAGGAGAGGAGCCATGCTCGGTCGGGTGCTACTGCGGACAAGAACAACCTGTCAGACTTCGAGAGCATGAGTTCAGGAGTGATCGCGGACTGAAGCCTTTCAACGGCGACCGGTGATGAACAACGCTCGAAAAGTGCCGTAGCTGTGAGCGACGAAGACAGCTGCAGGTGGCGGCAGAATAAGAAGGCATGTACAGTACTGTGTAAATGGGGGGATAATTTACTGTGGTAGATATCTGGGTTGGTATGCAGTAAATTTGTACCGGGAGCGTAGATATCGTATCATTGTCAAGCCAATTGCGAAACCGTACAATGCGTCGAAAGCTGTGGATGGCACTCCAATCTACCAGAAGGTGGAAGGGAGGCCAGCACAGTACTTACCGGAAAGCATTAAAAATTAGAATGCTATCAACTCGTACAGTCCATTGAATTACAGTACATTACCGTAGAACTCTCTCTTCTGTGACCTGCGGAGACCACAAATTGCACTACCGTGCAGTTTTTGTTGACGAATTCCCAATTAAGTGAATTCATTTGAACAAATCAGTTAAATCTATTTCTTGACTGTAATACTGTAATGAGAGATACTGGAGGAGAGAATACGTACCAATTATCCAAACGAGACAGTCTTTGAGAAAAATTGAGGTGAAATTTAGATTTTTAGATTTGAAACTTCCAGCGTACCCAATTGTGAAACATATACTCAAAATTTTGAAATCTGGAAACCGCTAAGCTTTCTGAATTTAGCCCCGTTTCAACGCACTTCGTCATTGTTTGTGCGCCGACTTCCAGTACTTGTACCACTACTGCTTCTTCGACCTACATCTTTTCCAGAATCTCGTTTCCTCTGTTTTCCTTAAGCCCGTCCTTACTCTTCGTCTCAATATTTTCTTGGTCTTCCTTCAGCCTCGCACTCGCTTCAAGGTCGCATCCTACTGAAGTTGTCGCAGCAGCTGTATAAACTTCACCGGCGTTGACCCTCAAGAGATCTCCTTAAACTGGCATTTTACCGTGATGTCCGAACCTTCTGTTTACAAATACGAGTTCGAGAAGGAAAATATTATCCGATCTGGCACCCGGTTTGTCTTCCCACGTCCATGCATGCCCCAAGTTTTTGAGAATGTTCACACTTCCAACGATTTTTTAAGATTTTGCGCTTACCCTAAGAGTCTACGAGACCTACGAACAAATGAATACTTGTGGCACCTGGTCCGCTCGGAGACATTCGTTGAGTCCGATCTCCTAAGACATCTCAGTCCCATGCTTTCGACTGGTCTTGTTTTCGCTGTGGCTTTTCCTCATAAATTATCAGAATTCCTCTCAAATGTTTCATTGGAGCAGATGAGAGCGTTAGTAGTCTATATGTTAGCAGACTATGCCCACGGAGAGTGTGACTTGAGATTTGATGCAATGAGTGAGGAAATTTATCCTCCTGTTTGGAAAGATGTATTGGTTACCTTGGGAATTCAGGAAGGAGAAAGGCCTGCGGAGTACCGAGTGCATCTTAACACACCAGAGGACATTTTGGAGAAAGCTGATCTAATTGATTCCGCAATTGGGGAAGCTGCACGCGGAATAGACTGGCTCTGTCCAGTAGAATTAGGAATTCTAACTCCTAAGCAATCAAAGGACAGCAGTCATTCCAAACTCTCTGCGTCCGATGACGTAGATGAAAGTGGAGAGGAGAATGCTGTTGATCAAGTTGAAGAGCAGCAACAGTCGGAAAACGATTTCAGCGATATTCGCGCTCCTATCTTTCACAGTCTTTTCGAGGACTGGTCACGTTACATTAATGTATTTTCTGGCCGCTTTCCAAGGGAGGAGGCTGAGAAAAGGGCAAGGAGTGCTATGATGACATTGGTGCGAAACCGCGGTCAAAGGATTTGGGAAAAGGTTGAAATAATTCGGATCCAAGCGACCGAAATGTCTACATATTTTTTTACAATCGAGGCCCAGATCATTGAACACACGTTGATTCCCCTTCTCCTTGAGGAGGCTGCCTCCGCGTCAAATGCAATCATACTGAGTCCTTAACATGAAGAATTTAAATAAGTACAATCCATCGGTTGGCAACAAAAAAAGTTACGGTATCCAGATAGATACTGTAATGGTGACTACTCTTTGTGGGACACGATGAAATGATTCACGGCAAAAAACAAAAACCTAACTTCCAAATTAAATTATAGGCAATTCGGAAAATAGTGATCACTTCGCATGAAATGACCTCCTTCTAGTAGCCAAAACCTCAACCGTAAACCTTTTTTAAGCGCCAAACTTGGCCGCAACCTCTCGAGTGGAGAATTCTACTGTATGTGGAAGACCACAGCAGCAAAATCTATTAGGAATGAACAAAAAGGATAGAAACGAAACGTTTTATAAATACTGCATAAACAACTTTCCCAAGAAGAAACTTTTGCAAGACAACTCATTAATTAAAAAACAACAGTAAATAATTATTGTAAACGGTACAGAACATCCCTCCTCTCCGCCCCCTTCCCTGTTCTCACCTTCATTCCTCGCCCGGTCCAAGCCGCGGCTTACAACTTATACTTTGCTGCCTTGTACCGCGTTATATCTGCTCCATCGCCAGAGCACAGGACTCGAGCCCTTCTGGAACTTCTTGCCATCCCGAAGTTGGTTTTCCGACACAACCGCCCCCGCGCTCTTGGCCGCAGCCGCAGGGAAAATTGCTCCAGCCTTGTCGACCGCATCCGCATGGCCTCTAGCCGCCTCTATGATGACCTCTTCGATGAGGCCTCCTCGTTGTTCATCTCCGCCACCCCCTCTCCGATTCCATCCCCTCCCACCCTCGCCCGCCCTGACACGGCTCTTCGCAGATGCCGTCGCTTCCTCTCCCGGGGTAGCCCTTCCCGGGCCACAGCAGCCCTTCTCCAAGTCGATCCCCCACTCTCCCCCAGCGAAGCTACCTTTCAATCCTTGGCTTCACTTCATCCCCCGCCCCCCATCCCAATCACTCCCATGCCCCCTCACGGTTTGCCTCCGGCGCTAAAGTTCTCGGTCTCGGATGTCCGCCGTGCCATTCACAGCCTGGATCCTTCAACCGCTCCTGGGGCCGATGGTCTATCCCCAGTGTTCCTGCGAATGCTGCTTCGCCCGGCAGGTGGGGTCACGCCCGCGAGGGATTGCCTACATGCCCTGACAAAGTTCCTCAACCTCTGTTTGAACAGCGATCTGCCGGCCGCGTGCCGCCCGTATTTCTGCGGAGGCCGTCTTACGCTGCCGAAGCCAAACGGGGGAATCCGTCCGATTGCGGTTGGGCTTCTCTACCGGCGCCTAATTTCTAGGCTCGCGGCACACAAAGCCGCCCCCGCCATCCGCTCTTACCTTCTGCCCCATCAGGTCGGGGTAGGCGTCAAGAACGGCATCGATGCAATAATTCATTCTGTGCGTCGTCTTTCCCAGAGACCCGAGTTCCACGATCACGTCTTGGTCCAGATAGATGCTCGCAACGCTTTCAATTGCATCTCCCGCCAGCGCATTCTGGAAGCCGTACAGACACATGCCCCAGGCCTCGCACGGTGGGTACACTCTTGTTACGATGCTCCTACAGAGCTTGCTTTCGGACCCTACTATGTCCGTAGTTCAGAGGGCACTCAGCAAGGTGATCCCCTCGGTCCCTTGCTCTTTGCCCTGGCTCTCCATCCGCTCTTGCTATCGTTACAGGAGAAGTTCTCACCTGCCCTGAACGCTTGGTACGCAGATGACGGTAACATTGTTCTTCCTCGATCCCAAGCCGCTGCTGCCATCCGTTTCATCCAGCTTGAAGGAGGTCCACTAGGGTTCCAGCTCAACCTTGCCAAGACCCAAGTTTACGGCTTCTCCCCTTCCCACTCCCCTTTGGCACTTCCTTGCCCCTTTTCAACCCCCCCTGGTTTTATCGTGCTGGGATCCCCGATTGGCTCGGACGCTTTTGTTTCCCAATTTTTCGCAGGCCGCCAAAACGAAGTTGACCGCATCTTCCAATCCCTTCGAGACTTGGATGATGCTCAATTGGCTTTCCACTTACACCGCTTCTGCGCGAACGCCTCCAAGGTCATGCACTTGCTGCGTACGCTTCCCTCCACTCAATCTGCGGTTCTCGCCGCTAGCTTCGATCAGAAGCAGAGGGAAGCGTTCCACCAATTGCAGCTGCCCTGTCCAGAGCGAGCCTGGCTCCAAGCCTCTCTCCCCTTCTCAATGGGCGGTCTAGGTCTCCTGCAAACTTCAGACATTACCGAGGCTGCATACGCAGCATCTGTAATTGATTCTTTTCGACTTATCTCCGACCTGCTTACCCTTTCCCAGGACCGCCACTTGGAAGAGATCCCTCGGTCTGCCATCTCGCTCTTATCCTCCCGCCACCCGCAGCTGTCTTCGTCGCTTACAGCTACGGCTCTTTTCGAGCGTTGTTCATCGCCGGTCCCCGGCGAAAGGCTCCAGTCTGCGATCACAACTGAACTCATGCTATCGAAGTCCGATAGCTTGTTCTCGTCCGCGGCAGCCCACGACCGAGCACGGCTCCTCTCCGTGCGCACATCCTCCGCATCGACTGTTTTCTCTTCGCTTCCTCACCCCCACCGCGGTACGTACATGTCCTCTTCCGCCTGGAAAGTCGCTCTGGCTCTACGTCTCGGCATCGCGCTATTCCCTGGATCTACTCGCTGTCCGGTCTGCTCCCGCCGCTCGGCCGACATCGCACCCGTCTTAGATCCAAGTGGTCAACACGCGTTGACCTGCAAATACGAAGACGGAATGACTCGTCGTCACCACATCCTCCGCAACGTTCTTGCCCGCTACTGCAAGGAAGTTGGGATCGTCGCCCTCGTCGAACATCCGCTCCTCCACCAGGTTCCCGACTCATCTGGGCATTCGGAGTCCCCCGTGCTACGAATGGATATTTACATACCCGCTGCATACGGGCTTCACAGTACCGATATAGCCGTCGACGTTACTGTTGCCCACCCCTCCGCACGCCGCCATATTTCGCCAAGTACAGTTACTGCCGGCGCCGCCGCGACACTCGCAGAGCGCGAGAAACATCGTCATTACGGCAATTACTGCAACCGAAACGATATCCTCCTCTCCCCCCGTCGGGATTGATATCTATGGCGCCTTGGGCGACGACGGTAAGGCTTTTTTCCGCCGCCTTGCTTCCTTCGCTGCTTCCCCGTCGCGGTTCCTCCCCTCAACAGGAGCTCCGCGACTTCGTTACCCGTTTTGCATTTAGTCTCCAAATAATGCAGGCGCGACAAGTTTCTACCCGCCGCCCGCATCGGTAGTTAATTTATTAATACCCTCCGCACGCCTCTGTGCGACATTGTACGACAAATAAAGATCTACCACCACAGAACAAAACTAAATCAGCGGCAGTCAATGGCTTCAAACGCCGCCGTACTCAGAATTCCCCTATTCCGCCTCAAAGGGATGCCTGCATTACGGTCGGTGATCCCAATGCCCAGTCCTTCACCCCTTTGCTCCCTGCTACACCCAGCGACATCAACTCATACAGTTCCCTTGAACATTTTCCTGCCCCCGATGCCGACATGGATCCTGACACATGAATCTCCCTTCCGTAAATCAAATTTCAGGTTTGTCCAGCTCGCAATCTGCTCCCGACCAGCCAACCATATCCCAATTACCGGATCCATCGCTGTCATCCCTCAACATCCCTTCCCTCCTCTCCACCGCCTTCTCTATTCTCACCTACATTCCTCGTCCAGTCCAAGCCGCGGCTTATGACCTATACTTCGCGGCCTTGTACAGAGTTGCATCTGTTCCCTCGCCAAAGAACAGGGCTCGAGTCCTCCTGGAAATTCTTGCTATACCGAAGCTAGCTTTCCGACAAAACCGTCTTCGCGCTCTTGGCCATCCTCGCCATGAAGTTGGCTCCGGCCTTGCTGACCACATCCGCATGGCTTCTCGCCGCCTCTATGATGGCCTCTTCGACGAGGCTACCTCCTCGTTCACCTCCACCCCCCACTGTCAGACTGCATATCCTCCCGCCCTCGCCTGCTCTGACACGGCCCTTCGCAGATGTCGCCGTTTCCTCTCCCGGGGCAGCCGTTTCCAGACAACCCCATCCCTTCTCCTAGTTGATCCCCCACTTAACCCCAGTGAAACTTCCATTTAGTCCTTGGCTTCTCTCCATCGCATGCCGCCTGGTCCTATCTTTCCCATGGTCCCCCTTCGTTTGCCTCCACCACTAAAGTTCTCTGTCTCGAATGTCCGCTGCTCATAGCTTGGGCCCTTCAAACGCTCCTGGGGCCGATGGTCTGGTCCAAGTGTTCCTGCGAATGCTACTCCGCCTTTCAGGGGGAACAACGCTCGACCGAGATTGTATTCATGCTCTGACAAAGTTTTTCAACCTCTCCTTGAACGCGAACTGCCGACCGCATGCCGCCTGTACTTCTCCGGAGGCCGTCTTCCTGCCCTGGTGAAACAAAAATGGGAAAATCCGTCCTATCGCAGTCGTGTTTCTTTTCCGAGGCTTAATTTCTAGGCTCTCGGCGCACAATGCCACCCCCTTCCTTCGCTCATACCTTTTGCCACATCAGCTGGAGTTCGGCATCAAGAACTGTACCGATGCGATCATTCACTCCGTTCGTTGTCTTTCCGAGCGCCAGGAGTTCAACGAACCAGTGTCGGTCAGATTGACGCCCGCAAGGCTTTCAATTGAAGTTTCTGTTAGCGCATTCTTGAAGCGGTACAAAGGTACACCCCGGGTCTTGCATGTTTGGTGCAATATTTTACCATTCCTCTATAGAGCTTGTTTCCGTTCCCTAGTAAGTCTATAGTGTCCAGGGTACTCCGCAAATGATCCCCTCGGTCCCTTGCGCTTTGCTCCTACTCCTTATCGTCTGTTCCTCACGTTACAAGAGAAGTTCTCCCCTGCTTCGAATGCATGGTATGCAAATGACGGCAACATTTTCCTTCCGCGTTCCCAAGTCTCTGCCGCCTTGCGTTTATTCGGATCGAAGGAGGTCCACTTGGATTCCAGTTGAACCTTTCTAAACCCCAAGTTTATTATTTTCATCCAATGGAATATGAATTAGATTTTGAGGTTGAACCAGGTTGTTTTCTGATTTAATCAGTATGTGATCACGACAAATATTATTTTTGATTCAGATAAATTTGTGTTAATTTTTGACACTCATTAACTGCTTTAGATATATTAATATCGTAACCATCAGAATACTCATCAGTACTGTTATCGTACAAGTTCGTAGTTTCATCAATACTTACTTTATTCAAAGGTTTATGAAAGTTCATAAATACTATATACTGCACGAAGATGATATTTTTTGACATTGCAAAATTTACAAACATCAATTAAATCTGATAAATAGTTTTTGCCTTCTTCATCCCATATAAACTTTATAAGTAATATTATTGTCATGTGATCATGATTGGATTGACCAAATGTTTGCGGTACTAACTAATTAATTTTTCTTCTCAGCCAAAGTTATATTTTCGTTCGAGTTATATTGTTCGAAGTAATTGTTGATAGAAATGAATTTCCAGTACAACAAGATTAATATAAAATGTATATTTCCTTTTACATAAAATTTAAGTCCATGAACTATCAAATGTTTAGAATCGATTGAATAATTTGCGGGCTTATCATCAATACAATATTACGTCCTACGAATAATATTTGACTGTCTTGGAAATTTTCTTCGGATAACACATTACGTTGATACAATAATAGTTATAGGGGGAACTTTGGGGTGTTTTTAATGCATGAAAAATATAGTCAGCTGTTGCCTGAGGGATATAGTAGTTATATGTCTTGTTTTCAGCAGGTGACTACTATCTGAGATAGTTGGAGAAATATAGAGCCCATAATTTTTCTTTTTCACTGGATTGAACCCTGTTTCCATATTTAGGGAAGATTCTTTGATACAATTGGAAATACCACCCATCATTCCATTGAATTCCCGTACAATAAACACCGAAAGTGCCCTTAACTTAACAACTCAAATTTCCCTTTATACAGTTCGGTTACCCACAGGCAAGTAACTTAATTGGTTATATTTTTCTGAAAAGTAATTAAGCACCGTTTTAGTCATATGAAAAGTTACAGGGCCAGGTTCACTTTTTGCTTCCGTGAGACTAGTTTCTCAGAAAGTAATTCAGTTTAAACATTTTTTGAAGCTTTTTTGTTCGAATGAAACATTTGATTAGTTGATATACGTCCTTTTCTATTCTACATGAAATTGAGTTGTATTTTTGGATTATCACACATACAGATTGTAAGTGATACTTCAGATTATTCGAATAACTCTAGACGTTTCCCTTTCTCGAACGCGGATTACATTTCACGCTTTCGAAAATCAGAAGCCAAACCCGAAACTCGGCGATTTGAATCAATTCTTTAGCTAATAAAGAGTAAACGGATACTAGTGCTTCATTTAATTTTAAAATTCTAGTGGAAGAATGAAATCGGGCAGTTTAAGCACTAAATACCACTTCAATATTTTTGATAGACTAATTGCCATCACGAGTAGTATTCAGTAGTTCCAAAAATTCTTGGTATGTATTCTATATTTAAAATAAAGAGTGAACCCTGTAAATCGCCAATTTACCATTTTCAGAATGACTTTCTATAATTTCAGGAACCTTCTGAGAAATATCAAGAGCTCGTATATGTATTTAAATTGTGAAAAATGACCTATTACTGGCTAAGAAATCTTACTAGAGCCTCTCTTTGAGATACTCTGAAAACTTCGGCCTTTACAAAAGCTCGAAGCCTGCTAGACCTATAAATGTTTCATTGTTGAAATAGATGGATCTAAGAATGAAAAGCCCCAAACTGAATAAATGATAATTACCTGAATTGTCTCAAAAACACATAGAAAAAGAAACAAATTTTCAGTAATAGATGATCGATAAAGATAGTACGATGGCCTTGAGCAAAGTGAAAATATTTATTTGGGCCCCGGACTGTATATACTACGGGCGAGAATAAATTTTCTACCTAAGTCAGGTATCAGTTCAACAACTTGGATAGACGTAGCTCAGGTTCGGCAAAAACCATTAAAGTGAAGCAATGGTATGAATTCGTCCAGATAATAGTTTTGCTGATAATAACAATGCAACAGTTATATCGAGCGAATTAAAAATTACCATATCTATGATATGAAAATATTACACACTGATTTCGGTGAAAAAGAAGGACAAAAGTGAAAAAAATTCCTTGGTGAGTTACAGTAAATAAAGACTGGTGTTCTCGAATAAAACACAGTATAGTTTCACTGTAGAAACTAGGATAGAGAATAAAGAATTTGCTCAATTTTTATAGCACATCCGACATCATGTGTGCCGTGTACTGCAGAATCTTCGTAGGTAGCTGGGTACAGAACAATGAATAAATGCCATGCATTCCATATAGCACCGCGTTCAATTTTATTTAGTGTTACTCAGTGACGACTTGTCCCGCAAAACGCACTACGAAGAATTGTAGATACAACCGACCACATATTCAATACATTAAAAATAGCCCAAGCATTATCATAGCTCACTGCCCGGCAAAACTGCTGCGTCTGGTAGGTCCACAGTACGTACTGTATAGAGTACAGTGCTTTCTCAGTGTTCATCTGCAACCCCCCCTTCTCTCTCTTTCAACCTTTACGATTGGTCCCTTTCAATATTTGTTTCACATCGCTCGACGCCCGGGCTATGCTAGGCTCGGACGCAGACGAAACAAGGCAAATAGGGTCTGATGGATCGCTCGCCCTTGCGAAACCCAAAGCTGAATATTCCACATTATATGCGGGTACAAGTTCAGACCCCTGCTTCAGGCAAGTCAAAAAAATGGGCCCTATTTATTTCAGCCAATATAGATTTATAAAACATTATACAGATTGGAAGGAGTGCAAAAGTAGATCAAATTGATTGTTGACTCGGTACCATGGAACTTATATTTAAAAAACTTGTACATATCAAAACATTTATAAGTACTAATCCTATCGAAACTTCATAAAAACATTTGTGCTGCAGATCTCAAAGCCCCTAAAGAAGCTTATGTTGAGTTACTTGATGTTGCCGAAGTAATAATAACATAAACACACAAAGAAGATATAGTAAATACGTATAAGAATTCAACATTTAGATCAGAATAACTTTCCCTCCTTCTACAGGAATTACACACTAAGAAATTAAAGCCAGCAACAAAGTTAAAATCGGTGCAAAATCCCTTTCAATGCGACAATTTAGCAAACCGTTGTTTTAAACTATTCGATTAACTTCTCTTTTTTAGAAATTCTCTCCTGGAGTAAACTTTTTTTCTTAAGAGGGTTTTTTCAAAAGTAAGGGCCTTTGCTTCTGAAAAGGAGACCCTCTTAAGAAAAAAGTTTACTATCATGGCCGTCGCAGTTTAGATTTTGGCATTTGTCGCTGTGGTTGGATTTTCATCCCTCATCCACGTTGTACGGTAGAATAATCTGGGAAAGGCGCGTAAGGAAGGCCGTTCTCGTCATTCAGGCCCATCAATGCTCACCGCGTCCTTCAGAACTCCACCAGTGCCGTCTTTGTGACAACAGGCGAGGGCAACTAGCTGTTGCTATCCTGTTTGTGTCACCCAAGATGGCTCAACTCGAGGAATCGTCGCTGTAGTCCTCGCTTTCTGTGAGCAAATTTTTTACATAGGGAGTTTTCAACCCGTTGCTTTCTCGGCTTCCAGAGATTTTAATGTCAGCACACCTTTTTGAGTCGATTGCGACTGTCTGGAAAAATTTAGGTTAATTCAAACATATTCTCCAAGAGTAAAACCCCCTAACCTTTCCCTTTCAATGTGGGAATTTTCTTCCGTTCTTTTTGATGGGATAGACATCGGTTAATCCGTTACTGTGTTCTGTTTGTTTAGCGAGCCCACTTAGGTCTTTAAATAAAGGTACCAGATTATCACCCAGATCAATCAACTCTTCGGTTGTGTCGTTGCTTTTCTGCAGGGGCCTGGAAATTTCTTTTGAAAGAGCGCCCCCGGTCGCTTATCTGATCCGACAAAAAAGTTCCGACACTATAAGGGCAAGGGAGATTTCCTTCGCCAAGGCGCAATACGTCGCGTACCGTAGTCAACTCGTGCGAGAACATTATTCCAGCTCAGATGTAACCATAGCCGCTTCACTGGTACTGGGTGTCGGTGTTGTCGGTAAAGAAGATAAAGATTTCGAACTCAAGAATGGATGGCCTCCGGACCCCGATAGTCACTGAACCCTGTCATGAGCGAGAATAAGGGTTCACAATGCGCCGGCTCTCTGGCGTAGCAATACAGTACCCATACAAGGTGCTCAGGGGAAAGATAGTTCACCGATTGGGGGAACGAGAACCACCTGCAGAGATTGAACGCATTCGTGATATCTACACTAAGAAATGTGTGAGATGATCTCTCTCCCGCTATTTGCATCATTCTTCAAGTAATGAGCACCACAGTGTCGGTCCCAGGTACTCTCGGTAACTCCAAATGAATATATTGGAAGTTAAATGCTGCTTTCTTGGACACTTCTAACTGTTAACAGCTTCCAAGACTACACAGCGTCCCTCACGTAGAAAATTGCCTCGGTTATACATCCTGTTTTTGTAGGGGAATGGTTTAGGTGTTTCACTCTTGGAAGATATATCCAATCTATCCCATAGTTTTTCAGATAACCAAAATCGATTTTCTGGCAGTGTCGTGAGTGACACCCCTATGATCCACAGAGAAAGTGCAACAAGAGTTCGTCCAGAGACTATTATATTGACCAATTTTTGTAATAACCTGTAAAAATCTCGAAGGTGTAGATGAGGAGGAATCCCACAGGAGTTCAAAGATGTAGCATGGCCTAAATACCTACCCCTATCAGAAGAACCTAATGTAAAAATTCTGATAGCGCCCTTACATCTTCATCAGAATAGTTCCTAAAACGAGAGAAATATTCATCGCAGAGAGAATTCTTTCCAATGCTTTCATAGTTTGCTCGGTGTTTAGATTATTTGTCAAATAAAGCTTGACTACGCTAGATATAGCAGGAAGGACACCGATAGATTTTAAGGCTTGGACTGCTTTTCTGTATACGCCTTCTTTGAGTAGCCTAATTACCCTTCGAACATTAATGTCGTTTTGGTCGGCGTGCATCGGCTGCTTCTCTCCCCGTGTAGTTGACTGTTTCAGTGCCTCTTTCCACAACTTTTTAAACATTTACTCGATTCTATAGTATTTCTTTGTCTGTCCGCATTGGATTGGTTAGTAAACTCTGTGCTACCCGTTTTGCATTCAGTCTCCAAATAATGCAGGCGCGACAAGTTTCTACCCGCCGCCCGCATCCGTAGTTAATTTATAAATACCCTCCGCACGCCTCTGTGCGACATTGTACGACAAATAAAGATCTACCACCACGTGGTATTGGTATCCAAATAGATGAGGTTGGGAAGCATAAGTGACGGGAACAAGAAATTCTTAGCAAATAGCTGCTTGGAAAGCTGCATGGAGTCTCGATCTCCCTTTATGCAGCCCTATACTGGCTCCAACATTACTTTGGCGTACAAACCCAATAGGCAGCCGTGGAACTTGGTGGTGCTACAGCCCATAACTAGAATGTATGTGGCAAGTACCCGATCTATTGTCAGCAGGGGCTGAGCAGGTTGGTATAATCTGTCAGGAGGAGTACACGTCGTGGAAGGCCTTGTAGCAGGAATCTGCGGCGAAGGAGCATTTGGTACTAGCACTGAAGGAACTGTTTTTTGCAGCTGAGACTCTACGGGTTTATTTACTGTTTTAGTACTAGGTTGAATGTGTACTTGAGGCACCTGGAATGTGGGAACTAAAAGAGTTCATTTTCCTTTGTTACTCGTACCTTTGAACATACGTAGTGGTCATGGTAGCCGCAGTACCGGTACACTAGTTTGTTGAGGTACTTGGTGAAGGAGTAGTACTCACGTCGCATCGCTGGTCCCAGGCTAGATCCCTAACAAACGCAGATCAAAGGTGAGCGAGTAGCTGGGCGACAGTCTGAATTTTTCTCGTTTCCGTGACAAACGAGTTGGTTTGGCCCTTTGGTGCCGGATATAGACCTACTTGGTCAAAATAAGTACTGAACTGCTCCGGAACTACTTAGAGAAAAAGAAAAGGCATCACTACATTACTTGCTTACTTCTCCATATGGACTAATTACTACTGGCCTAGTAAACGCATCACTAAGCGAGACGAGCACGGTTCGGAAGGATAGAATACAACAAAAGAAGTAGGCATATTATTTGCCGGTGTTTCGTTGTCTCATTGTAATTTCGACACGGTGAAATAAAGAAATAAAACACGCGCATATGCCATTCCCATTAAAGTCTCGACTTTCCGTTCTCGATATTTTGAACTTGAGTGATTCATCGCTGAGTCACTCAGACATGTTGTTCACAGTTACGCAATAGGCAATGTCCCAGGCCTGACAAGACCTCTTCGTGGTAAGGCAGTCCACCAAGCGCATAGAAAGCCAATTATCGTCGTCGAATAGTCTGTGTTCCATAAGGCACATAGGTGTTTGTGGCTGTTCGGGAAAATATGGCATAGATCGGATATGTCTTCCAAGAATAAAACACCCAACCTTTCCCGATAGTGTGGTTTCGTTGTTGAAGGGGAAAATCTTTGGGTAGATTAATATATCTTTTAAGGGGAAAACACCCAAAACTTTCTCCGTTTAATATTTTCCGAGGGGAAATGTGAGGTGATTTAATATTTGAAAGATATGGTCGGTTCTGGCCCGGAATATCCTACATGGTGCCCAGTAATACCTCACATATTTGCAAAGTTATGTCATTTCCTGAAGTGGGACCAGATGTTCCATTAGGGATTGAGGCCAGAAGCTGTCAGCTTGGAGTGCCTTTGCAAAATAATTGTAATAAGTAGATCCAGAAAATAAATAGTTCAGGCTTAAATAATAACAGATGCTTGAATTGGACTTAAACTGAATAACAAAAACCAATTTTATAGATAGATGATTGAGGGGGATTTTTCGATGGCCAAGTCGATTAAAAAATATTTCTACCAACCTAGGACTACTTGCTCTCTAGACCAGAGTAAATCTGCTACCAAAAGCAAGGTAAGAAGTTCAACAATTTTGGGGTTTTAATTCAGGTTCAGTAATAATTATCGCAATCGGTGTTTTACTCTTGGAAGATATATCCGATGTAATAGAGTGTTTATTAGTTCTTGTATGGGCCCATAACTTCTTGCAGGTCTTTTTGTTGATTTCTTTACTTTCCGGTCTCTGTGTTTGATTAAGCGCTATGTTATATACCATTTTGCGGTAGCCTTTACTATGCGTACTGGGAGGTGAGCTGTAAATCAAAGCTAAGTAATGTTTGCCTAGAGTACAGTACAGTCTAGCGAATACAAATGTACAAACTATACAATTGTTCAACCGCTACAAAGTTCAGATTCATACATATAGTGTACTATCAATCAATGCAGACGTTGCTGTACAGCTTGGCAAGCTTGTTATAGTTTGGGGAAAGCGTGCGAAGCCCACAGGTCTCCAGCTTGGGAAGCTTGTACGGTGTCGCCCACAGTCTATGCGTATGTTTCGGCCAAGCATCCGCGGAACTGAGTGGGTATATGTACTTTGACAGGGGTGTAAGCACACAAATTTGTGCCGTCGAGGGTAACGCCTGCACGGGGAGCTCAGAGGGCTTGGGGTGTCCGGCTGAATTCCGGGACCATGCGGAGATTCCGGGTTTGGCGACGGTGGGGCCAGGGGGCGTCTTGGAGCTCGACAGCTACTTCTGTATATTCCTTAGAAAAGCCACCGGGGGAAAGATCCGGGCGCGACGCACGAGGAATCTTGTGCGGCACTTCCTGTACTAATTGGGTCTCGTAGAGAAGTTTGTAGAGTTTGGTCGCTGTACGCACTGGGCATTTGGGGCCCTGGAAGTAGGAATTCGATTGTGGTTGTCTGGAAAACCATAGGATAGATCGGATATATCTTCCAAGAGTAAAACACCCAAACGTTCTCCCAGTAGGAATACCTGTAGAGCGCGGTATCACTCGGACCTAAAACCTTGGAGGGGACGTGTTGGTTGTGGTGGCCTCCGTAACAGTAACCGGTTTTCGCTAATTCCCGATTCAGAGTCGCTTATTGGTCGTGCTTGGGCTTCCCAAGACCTGAGTCTTTGGCGGTGAACAGATGAGCCAGAAGCTGTGCCACTGTTGGGAGCGTTGTTTTTTTTCTGAGGGCGGAGGGGAAAGCGCCCGAGGAGGGGTAGCGGCCTTCTCGACGCTGGGCCTGCCGAGGGTCGCGAGGAGAACCATTTGGAGCCGTCTGCTCGGATTGGGATGTGCTCTACTAGGTTAGGGGGAAGCGTTTGGGTGTTTTACTCTTGGAAGATATATCCGATCTAGATTAGCGAAAATGCATTTTCACAATTACGAGCCTCGGTCAGAGTGACCATGCTCTACATACCACCCCTCTCGATGTCCTAAAAGAGTGCAACCAACTAAGCAGTTGGTCCTATCACGGTATTTTGTGCCAACCCTCAGGACCGCGGCCCTGTTGTATATCTTTTCTATTGGCTATAAAGAGGGGGAAATGATGGCATAGTTTACCTCGTCATCTGACACTTCTAGCCGGGGGAATCTAAATGGATTTTGGAAAGATAATTTTGATATCGATTTGGAACGGTGAGCTGAGCTGGTCGACCTACTCGAAAGCCCATTTTTCTGAGCCTTTTCAGCTTGAGAGGAGATTCCATGTTCGGCCATGAAGGTCAATCGCTGATTGGCCTCGATAAAAGCGTCAGAGTATAACGAGAGCGCTTTGAGTAGAAGGGAAAAGGGGAAAGGTTTGGGTGTTTTACTCTGTGAAGATATATCCGATTTATCCCATGGTTTTCCAGACAACCACAATCGACTGAAAAAGGGTATACCGACACAGTAGTGGGGAAGGAACTACAGTCCCTAAAATGTTACCTTCAGGCCAGCCATCAAGCAGGCCGCATTGGACATGACCGCTGCTGCAGCGGGCCTTTGCATCAAAACCCCCCAAACCTTTCCATACGGCCCCAGTGCCCTCACGGCCACGTTCCTTGCCACGTCATTTAGCATTGCATATGCATCCGGGTTCCACCCTCCAAGAGTGGAGAGTGACACAGGCACGAGCCTACCTCTGGTGGAGGTCGCGATAAAGGATTGATATCTTCTCTGCTTTGCATTTCGCGCCGCATTCAGAGAGGACATCGGGTTGAAGGCCCTCACTCTTCTGTGCGAGGGAGCGAAGGGGTTCACGAAGGTAACATCAAAAAAGTCGGTCCCTCCGCTGCTTCCCATTGCCTGGATGTCTGGTCTCGTGCGGTGGAGACCATGGCGTGGCTCTACAACAGGATGACGAGCAGCTCTTGCTAGGTCTTTCGCGAGAAGGGCTGCTCGTGTCGGTTGATCCTTTGGGCTCCATGCAAGCAGTGCATCAGATGATCGCCATGTACATCGAGTGTGTCCGGGCAATTCCTTCTCGGGCATGGCGTGCCAGGGTGAAAAAGTGGGACTTGACAGTAGTATTGAAGCCACACCGAGAATTCTCGAGGGTCAATTATTGTCTGTAGTCCGGGGCATGTGGGACAATACACCCATTCCCTGGCTCCCGGGAGGGCCATAGACAAGAGAAACGCCTGCCTCCTCGAATCCCCAGAGAAATTCGTTCTTGCACTGCTTCATGGATTGCGTCTGTCAGCGTCTTTTGCGATGGTGTTTTTTGCGAGCAAATTACACTGAACGGGATAATCCTAGACGGCAGGCAAGAGGTCGACCACCTTCGATGGGCATCTGCAGCTGCTTCGTATGTTCCTAGCTCCTTAATAGGCGTTGGAAGCAAGGTCTTGCAAAGCTTGCTAGATGATGAGCTAGAAGCCAAGAACGCCGCAGCCGCGATGTTCTTCGCGGAGGTGAGTCCGATCCCAAGAGATGGTTTTTCTTGTCCTTTGGTGTGACCGGACGCTGGAGTTCTCGGAATACTTCCGAATACAGTACTCCCCCTGCCAATTTTCGAACACAGTCCTCCATCATCCTGTCGAACTCTTCCGCTCCTTCTTCAGTGTAAGACGGGGCACTACCCGCAACAAATAGCCTACTTTGCAAACGCCAAAACAGTTACGCAGTAGCTGGAATGCCACTTGCCTATTCTCAAGGTCAGCAATGGTCTCGAGGAATGATCTGAGGGATGAGACATGGTTCGTAAAGGACCGTGTGGTGTATTCCTTAGTACCAACAGGGGCGTTCAGGACGGAAGTACCCTCGCTGTACTCTTGCTTAATCCCGTCTGGGTAGACTCTGTGCTGACCCTGGAGGGGCTGTAGGCCACCAGACGGTGCACTTCGGCAGCGACAAGTGCAGTCCTCGGCTTTCAGCATCCACGGAGCGAAGTACTTCGATGGCTTTGACGAGTTGGTCGTGCGCCCGATAATGTACCCGTCATCGTGGTACCGCAGTTGAAGTAACAACTTTGCCAGTCTCTGTTCTCCCTTCCTCTGAACTGAAGAGTTCTTGTATCGGTATGGTGAAGTCTACACAGCGGAGAATCAGCTGCTGAAGTACGGATTATAGATTCCGGCGCCTCCGACCTTACTGTATGTAGTAAACAGTTTTTCTTCGATTTTGTGGACGTAATACTCCTAAAAATGATTTTGATTGGGTACGGATCAATTATTGAGACAATTGGGATTGGAATATTTACTATCGATATCAAAATTGGGAATAGGATCCAAAGAGAAATTTATTGATGGAGTGTTACTTGTCTGAAAAACTACGCGATTTTTTACTTCTTTGCTAAGACTGCAGAATCGGCACAAGAGGACATTCCCGGACAATCACTTTATCATCATGGAAGGTTTGACTATGCAGCTATAGATCCTTTGAGGCAAGGTATGTCTGGATCAATTGTAGATAGCGGAGGGCAAATGAACCGGCTTGCATTCACGTTTAGAATAGGACTGTGTATTTTTCTGCTTTGGAAGAGGAAGCGGTAAGGTAAGACCGATTTGAGCATGATTAGGCATGAAGAATCGAGAATCTCGGGCCGATAATGCTGTCATTGGACCATATCCGAAGATTTCTTGAGATAAATGTAATCCGCGCAAAGCATTCTGATAGGGGTAAATCGGCGGGGGAGGAGATCCTCAGAACCAATTACCCTGAGAAGGAGGTGTTGCGAGCGACAAAAGTGCTGCCGTGGTATTGTTGAACGAACAAAAGGGAGTGTATATAGAAGAGAGTTGAGAAAGCTACAAGCAAGTATAAAAGGGGCAGGGTCTACCACTGACGCTCTGCGACCAGCGTAAGAAAACGTTTTCTTGGGTCTGAAGTTGACTCTCAACTTCCTACTACTCGGGACTTGGCTTGAAGTTGTCTGCCAACTTGCTTGACCTCTCCATGAGGAAGCAGTTTACTCAGCTTATATAGACTTTTGGCTACCCCTAAAGTCCGAACAAAACTACAGAAGATACTAAGAAATGCATAAAAATACTTTGTGTGGACAATATACTCTAAGCAAAAGATACTTAAGAAACTAACAATTAATTTGGTCCTCTTATTTCCCATTCTCTAAATCAGATCCAAACAACTCCTCTAAAATATCCATGCTGTCCAAGCAGTCCCCACAAATATCTGCGAATGGCTCACAACTCTCTATTTCCCCCTGGGAGATATCTAGACTACTAAAGATATCTCCATCCGGTTCCATCGTGGGCACAACTTGATCCATACTCTCTATTCCAGGCCCCACCGGTCCAACACTTTCCATGCCCCCTGTTGCCTCATCTTCCTCATCCTCCTCCTCCTCTTCCTCCTCCTCATCCTCTTCTTCTTCATCCTCATCCTCCTCATCCTCCTCATCCTCATCCTCCTCATCCTCCTCATCCTCCTCATCCTCCTCATCCTCCTCATCCTCCTCATCCCCCTCATCCTCATCTTCCTGATCCTCGTACACTAGCTCAGGGGCTAACCATTCCTCGAAGGACTCCCCGCTCTCCTCCTCGACCTTCTCAGCCTCTCCCGGACTTACCTCCCTCGCTTCTTCTTCTATGAAGAGGCGGCGCACGAACTCGATGATTTGCTTCTTTGTTTGCCGCCGGATGTAGTCGTCGGCATCGGTTGGCCCGTAGGCGGCGAGACGAAGGCCATTGATGGAACGGGAAGGGCGGTTTTTGGAAATAGGGACAGAGGGGCGAAGGTTGCTCATTGTGATAGAAGTTGGGGAACAGGAGGCAATGTGGGGTGCTTTGGGTGTGTGGGGGAGAGGGGTGATGAGTAAAATGATCGGGGCATTTGGAACTTAGAATAAAGGGGTTTAAATAGGCTCCCGGGGCAGGTTCTATAGATTAGGAATAGGTAAAATAAATCTGCAAGGGATTTTGCAATAGTGCATTTGCGCCCTTCTTCTCAAAAAAAAGGCGAATTTGGAGGAGGAGGTAAGCTAAAAGGGAAAAGGGACTTGATTCGGGGTCGATTCAGAGGGTTAAATACAGTATAAAAATATCTAGATAAAATGGAAGTAAATTTGGAAATGACGGTTGGAGAAGTTAGGGGCGGGATCGTTGTAGGTTGCTGGATTACACGAGGGGAGGACCATTTCCTGTATTAAATGAGGGGGAGGACCATTTTTTGTATTACACATTCCCGATGAGAAAAGAAAACAGGCCATCATTCAACACGAGAATGGAAAAAGGTTCGGGTGTTTTCCTCTTGGAAGATATATACGATCTGCACGAGAAGTGTCCGCTCAACAGTGGTGGGGGGAATTAATTAATATTGACAAAAAGATATCATAGGGGGGAAGTTTGGGTTCTTTAATATTTGGAAGATGCGAGTCGCTGTGTCGCGCTATTCCCTGGATCTACTCGCTGTGCGGTCTACTCCCGGCGCTCGGCCGACGTCGCACCCGTCGTAAATTCCAGGCGGCCAACACGCGTTGACCTGCAAATACGAAGACGGAATGACTCGTCGACATTACTTCCTCCGCAACGTTCTTGCCCGCTTCTATAAGGAAGTTGGGATCGTTGCCCACGTCGGGCATGCACCCCTCTAAAAGGTTCCCAATTCGTCTGAGCATTCGGACTTCCCCTCGTTACGATTGGACATTAACGTTGCCGCTGCCTACGGGGGTTCACAGTACCGACATCATTGTCGACCTTAATGTTGCCGGCCCCTCCGCCTGCAGCCACATCTCGCCAAGTACGGTTACCGCAGGCACTGCAGCGATACTGGCAGAGAGCGAGAAACCCCGTCATTACGGCACTTACTGCGACCAAAACGATAACCTCCTCTCTCCTGTCGGGATTGATATCCATGGTGCCTTGGGCGAAGATGGAAAGGGGTTTTTCCTCCTCCTTGCTTCTTTTTCTGCTTCCCGTCGCGATTCCTCCCCTCAACAGCATCTCCGTGACTTCGTTACCCGTTTTGCGTTTAGTCTCTAAGTGATGCAGGTGCAACAGGTTTCCACCCGCCGCCCGCATTCGTAGTTAAGATCTAAATACCCCCGACCGCATCTGTGCCACATTGTACCATTCGTAAAGATTTACCCCCGTGTCCCAGGAAATTAAGTCAGGTAAGACATTAAGAGGCTCGTGCCTGTGCCAATCTCTATTCTTGAAGGGTGGCACCCGGATGCATGTGCAGTGCTTAATGAAGTGGCAAGGAACGTGGTCGTGAGGGCATTGGAGACGTACGGAAAGGTTCGGAGGGTTTTGATGCAAAGGAACTCCGCAGCAGCCGTCATGTCCAATGCGGCATGCTTGATGGCTGGCCTGAAGGTAGGTTTTTAGAGCGTAGTTCCTTCCCCGTTACTGTGTCGGTACACCATTTTTGAGTCGTTATGGTTACTATGGGATAGATCGATACTTCCAAGAGTAAAACACCCAAATCTTTCCCCCTTCTCCTCGAGGAACGCAGAGTGACTGGATAAGTTGAAAGCGTTCTTCAAGTTGACGGATAGGAAGTCGAACTCCGGGCTTATCCCCAGCTTTGTTACCGTTCGCTGGATGCCGTGAGCTGCCGCTTCAGCCCCGGTGTTCGTCCGGATTCGTACTTGGAGTGGTTGGAGGTACTCTGCCGCCTTTCTCTTTGATTTAGACATGAGGTAGCTGCTGACAAATCTTCGAAGGGGAATTTGAGTATTTTACTTCTTGGAAGATATATCTGATCTTCGAAGTGTCTCGCCAACAGAGATGGGGCGCGGTGTCCTGTCCTTCTTGGCGAGCGGTGTTAGCGGGTCGCCGGCAATTCATGGGGCGAGAGCTGTCCGAGCTTTCCCTGCGGCGACGACGTTGACAAAATCCGTGAGGGAGTTGAGAATAACACCACGGGAGGAAGAGTTTAGGTTGCGGATGAACTCGTTGAGGTAAGAAGGGCGTAGACCTGAGCCGCCGAGGGCGGAGCCGTTTTTGAACGATCTAACCGCACGGATGACCTCCTCTGTTCAAATTTTTGTGAACGGAGGGAGAGTATCGGCTGGGACAAGTTTGTCGTCATGGGCATTTAGTGTTCCCTGTGGTTGCTCAGCGCGAAGTGCATCGGAAACTTTTCATGTTACCAAAATTACAGATATTGAACTCTTAAGGCGTAATAGGTCCTTAAAAAGGCACCTGCAGTTTTCCATTAAAAGTGCCCTAGATTTAAAGAAGTTATATCCGATCCAGTGAATTGAATTCCTCTATTTGTTGAAGGCATTATCATGAGGCATTACTTAGTAGCTATGACTGATGATATGAAGAGACGTTTTAATGTAGAATGGGATAAGAAAGATATATTCGAGACCAATGAATTTCTTGGAGCTCAATTAATTCTGATTTTGGAGTAGTTTTAACATAACACAATGTATAGAGCAAGTCGTCCGTCGCATTTATATAAAATGGTGTAAGAACCTGAATACCCCCGAACTCATTGCGAGTCCGTTTCAACTATTCGTGGGTCAGATCCAGTGGACCGTAAGCACTATCAGTAGCTTGCTGAGGCATGTTTGTATATATGCAAGCGCAATAGACTTGATACCTCAAGTGTAGTCAGTTATACAAGAAGCAACTCATGATGCCCACCAAGGTTACATCTTTTTTCTGCTTTAGAGATGCTACGGTATTTTGAAGACTACTTGGTAAGTACAGAGAGTTGTTAAGGATGCAATTTTAAAGCTATCTTCAGAGCGACTGGGCAGGTGATTTGAAGAGATCACACTAGAACTAAGTTATTTTCATAAGGTGAGATGAAAAAGGCCGATCCTTGGACATGGATTGCCCAGTTCATTCAATAGGGCTTTTCGTCGGTATTTGAACCAAACCAGGCAGAATAGGGTGTTAATGAAAGTTATCACACCTATCTTTGAATGGCAGCGGATTTGCCCTCAGACCCATAGAAGTTCCATTTATGCCCGGAAGATTATGGTATAGCAACTGCCCAAGAGACACTTATTGTATCTGAAGCACGAGCTACGTTTATCAGTATCCTTTATAATGTATAATTAACGCAAAACGCAGTTAAGAGGCCTGTAGAAAGGGTTATTGAATTTACAGGTTTAAATCCATTTTAGCCTCTGCGTAAGTTTCCACTTCCGTCACTGCATGCGTTTTCTTGGTCGGGGCGTAAGAAGTTGATATTCTCGACGAAGATCAATATCATATTTTCGTTTAGCCCTTACTCTTTTAGGTCTCTTTCCTTCTCTTTTCCGTGCTTTTCCCTAGTCGTCATCTTTCCACTGGTTACCAGCTGAGAGTAAGTGCAGCAGCGCAGGAACATCTCAAAATTAGTTTTTATACTTATCGTGTGCAGATTTGTCACGAATGCTGCTCCTATCGTGTGTAGTAATGTGTAAAGG
Organism: Kappaphycus alvarezii; assembly: GCA_002205965.3. Classification (NCBI taxonomy): domain Eukaryota; phylum Rhodophyta; class Florideophyceae; order Gigartinales; family Solieriaceae; genus Kappaphycus; species Kappaphycus alvarezii. The sequence goes on from NADL03000108.1 coordinate 236,068, forward strand.
CATGATTACAAAGTGCTGTACATTGCATGGCTAACATTCTACGTTAATATCAAAATACAGGCGTGCTTTGCAAAATAATTGGGATAGGTAGATCCAAAAGAATAATAAATAGTTCCAACTTGAATAAATAAATAAATGCTTCAATTGGACTTAGAATGAATAATGAATAGAAAACTCAATTTAATGATAGCTTATCGAGGGGAATATTTCGATGGCCCGAGGATGTAAAAATATTTCTAACAACCTAGGACTACTTATACTCCACACCAGAGTGAACCTCCTACAAAAATCAGGTTAGCCTTACAATAATTTTGGTACACATGATTCAGGCTCAGCAATAATTATTGTAATATTTTACAGATAAGCAATCATCCAGATATTAATTTGTCGCAGCATAAATGCAATAATTATGGCCTGTATAACATAAAAACCCAACTGTAGGACACAAAAATTATTTCACACTGAATTCATCATAAAATTGTGCCATTATAAAATTGATAAAATTATTCTTTGATGATTCACAATTAATATAAATTGTGGGCCTCAATAAAAATATTGCTCTAAAATTCAGCATCACTGCAGGACACTGGGATAAAGATTAAAATATTTGGTCAATTTTCACGTGCTTAGCATATTAATTACAGCATTGTTTTTTTACGAGCAGAAAGTCGCTGACGCATCTGCGATATGTCTCCGTGGATATGTTCTCTCAGATTCAATGTATATTTTGAAGTTAGGTGTACTTTCTAGCGGGTGTGGACATTCAATTAATCGGTTGCGTCCATTAGCTTCATCAATCGTGTTACGGATATGCCGTACTCTTTCAAAAGGGGGAACGTTTGGGTGTTTTACTCTTGGAAGATATATCCGATCAAAAATATTTGCGGTATATGGCCTCTATGTTGAGCAGTATCTCCAGTTAGCCTTAAGATGTGTTCCGTAAATGTCTAACACAACGCCTCTGCGGAGTTCTTCTGCTTCAGATACATAATCGGAAAATGCTTTGACAATACTTCGAAGACCTTTGTAACTCAGCAACAGCTTTTCATTTTCGTGGAAATTTCGCGTGCCACAAGGGCGGGAAAATTTTCTTCAAATATGGTTAGTGTGCCACGACACGATGACTGACAGGACAATTCCCGGATTTCTTCCAGCGTGTTAGATGACAAAGTGTGCAGGCTGTCGCCTTTTTTAGCCAGCCTTGATGTTAAAATTCTGTCCCCTCTGGGCATCAGAAGCGTTCATAGAGCAAATTTATGCCTTCGAACAAATAATAAGATAGGCGATGAAGGATGTACCCTCGTTATTGATATAAATTGGCCGATATTAACGTGGTGCGGGGAATCCTTTTGATTCAGAGCGTTTGGAGGTATAGGGAAGAGAACTGTCCACTCGTCTAGATTCATTCTTAACTCGGATGTTACAGACATTTCCACACGATGAGCCTCTTTCCTTGAACCGATAAGCATGCAGATTTTCAGTGGAGAGTTTAGAAGCGTGGGCTGGTGTGGTAATTTCAGTCACATTGAGAGCTAAAGAATAGTCTCTTTGTGGAAGTGCGCTGAGTCCACGTGCATTAATGCTTTCGAAGCTGTAAATACTGCCCCGAAACAAAAAGGGCAAGGCCAGCTTTCCCATTTGATGTTTTCGAAAACTTAAATAACCAGCGGCAACTCAAGTGATCACCCATTCATTGACATGCTTATTCCGCCTGTGAGGCTTTGCCCGATTTCCTTGTTGTCTAATTTCAAAAGATCATTTGGGGAATAGCAGTGTAAAGCAGATCCAAAATGTCCAAGAAAGTTGTCTTCTCCTACAGTTAATAGACTGTGGATAAAGGGACGCACAAATGTTATAATGCCTGCAGTGAGAGATAATGCCTGCAGTGAGAGAACCCAAGAAGAAGTGCTCACAGATTGCCTGCTCTGTGACTTCAAGGCTTCAATGGACGCTGATTTCCATACTGGGATAATTGGGAATTAATTTACTTTGGTTGATATGTAGGTTAGTACCCAGTAAATTTGTACCGGAGCGTAGATACCGTATCATTGCCAAGCCAATTGTGAAACCGTACAATACTTCTCGGAAAATGGCAGGTAAACAATGGATGTGAATAATTGAAATACGTGGGAAGCTAAAAAAATCATTATGATTTTCTATGACCTATTATTTCACTACAAAAATTTCTCGACAATTCGTAGAAGATGGACCTTCTGGTAAATAGAAAAGCTTTCGAACACTACTGCAACTCTTCTTGAGCACTGGAATAGTTATTTTCCAGCAATCATTTTTCTTTTCTGCAATTCCCCAAGCAAGATTTTACCAACAAAATGAACTTTTCCGTTCAAACTCCAATATATGTTGTTAATCAACGATTTCGTGAAACTTTGAAGAAAAGCGTTGTATTTCAAGAATGAGACTTAGCAAAGGTGGAAACTAATCTCTCAAGACGAAGGCTGCGACAAGCTTTTACATTCCTATCCCCATATCCATCCTCGGAGGCTGGCATTCAGACGCCTGCCATGCTAATCGATGCCGCACGGAACGTGGCCGTTCGGGCTATAGAGACCTATGGAAAGGCTCGAGCGGTACTAAACCAAAGGCAGGCTGTTGCGGACATTGTGTCTAACGCGGCATGGCTCCTCGCTGACATTGAGCCGGCCCTGTAAGGAATGCTACTTAGTGCTACCCAGTGATGACCTCTCCCGCACAACGCACTCGCAGCGGCGTGGATACAACCGACGACATCTTCCATACAGTAAAATAACCCAAAAATTCCCCCGCTTCGACATTTAACGAAGCATGCCTTTTGAGGGAATCTAATTTGGTCCATCCAAAAGCCCTTTGAATAAATTGGAACACATTTAGTAGAAAAGGGAGGTTTGTATACTGTAATGGAGATGCTGATTTCGATTACCTGTTGCCAGTATTGTACTCAACAATATCCCCTATCACATGAAGAGGAAGGGTATCCTTAAAGGAAAAAATAAGAGGTAGGAGAAGCTGTATGTTCAACAAGATGACCAGCCCGCGATAAACAGCGAAGGGAAAGAGCCTTGGGGGAAAAAATGGCCCTTGTAAGTCAAAGGACTGTAAATATCAACCTCAATGGCGGAGAGGATTTTTTTGTCACAGTAATATCCGTAATTGGAATATTTCTAACCCTCTGAAGTATTCCCAAGTGTATTTTGTAGCTAATGCTCCAACCAGTCGGGAGTTCTTCCTCCATTATTGTGTTGGCACCCCTTTTCGAGTCGATTATGGATGTCTGGAAAAATTTAGGATAAATCAAAAATATCTTCCAACAGTAAAAGCACCCAAAGCTTCCCCTCTTCGGGAGATGTGGCGGCGAGCATAAGGGTGTCCAACAGTAATGCCTGCGGTGATGTCGCTTGTGTGAAGACCGTATGCACCCGAAATATAGATTTCCAACCGTAATAAATGGGACTGCGAAGAAGAGAAGGAATTAGAATCATGGAAGGGGAACGATTAACCGACGAGGTCGGTGATACGAACCTCCTTCCTTACAGAAACCAGCCAGAAAGCCGCGAAGGACGTGATTCCGGTGAAACGCACTGTCTTCGTACTTGCTGGTAAAAATTTGCTGGCTGCATGGATCCAAGATGGACGCGGTGTCGACGTACCCACATCCTCTTCCTTTTCTGTTTCTCTTCGATTCCTTACCCCCACCGCGGTACGTACATGGACTCCCTGCGCGGAAGGCCGCCCTGGCTGTCTGTCTCGATATCGCTCTATTCCCAGGACCTACTAGTTGTAGGGTCAGCTCCCAGCGCTGTATCGACATCGCGCCCCTCTTGGATCCAAGCGACCAATATGCGTTGACCTGCATGTACGGCGACGGCGTGATCTGCGTGACCTGCACAAATTGCACTACTTACAGTTTTTGTTGACAAATTCCCAATTGAGTGAACTAACTCGAACAAATCAGTTAAATTTATTTGCCAAGGCTGTAAATATGGAGGAGGGAACACTTACCAAATACCTTGCTTACTGTTGTGGAAACTGGGGGTTTGGCGTCTCGGTCCGCCCTGGGGTACTCAGTCCTGAGTGCTACGTGCGCAACGCAGCCAAGTCAGGGTGATGTAGGCCAAGGTCGGTCGCAACCCAAACCTCAGTGGAGTTAGGCGAGTGCTAGAGAAACCGGACTAGTTGTTCAGTCTGGTTTACCGATGAGACGCTTGGTCCTCAAGGTAGAGGTGGTTGATGCCGAGGCGCGGTCACAGATAAGTACTGTGTCCCGCCGAGGCGTCGTTGACGGGATTGGCTTCCTTGTTTTTGGATCTACAATACAATCAACTGTAAGCTACAGTTGCACTTGTGACTGTAATTGTGAAGACTTCCTCTCGTAAAAGATCACCCTTTTGGATTAACGACTGACGCAGAAAGCAGTTTGAGTGACTTCTCGTCGCTTTGTCTCAACACTTACAGGGCCGGCATTGAGCCTGCCCTGTAAGCATAGTCATTTACTGTAGTGTTACCCATCAGCGAGGACTTATCTCGCATAACGTATTAGCCTCGGAGATATAACCGACCACATCTTCCATGCATTAAAATAACCCAAAAATTCCCCTTACTAATTATCCAAACGGGACAGTCCTTTAGAAAAATTGGGGGAATTTTTGGACTTTTACATTTGAAACTTTCTGCATACCCAATTGTGAAACATATACTCAAAATATTGACTGAAGGGCCTCTAGAAATCGTGAAACCTACAAACTTTTTCGAATTTACCCCCGTTGCAACGCACTTCGTCATTGCTTGCCCGCCGACTTCCAGTACTTGTATCACTACTGCTTCTTCGACCTCTATCTTTTCTAGCATCCCTTTCCTGTGTTTTCCATCAGCTCGTCCTCGCTCTTCGTCTCAATATTTTCTTGGTCTCCCTTCAGCCTCGCACTCGCTTCAAGGTCGCATCCTACTGAAGTTGTTGCAGCAGCTGTATTAACTTCACCGGCGTTGACCCTCAAGCGATCTCCTTAAACTGGCACTTTGTATTGGGTACCGGAGAGCGCTTTTAATCCTCACCGTGATGTCCAAACCCTCTGTTTACAAATATGAGTTCGAGAAGGAAAATATTATCCGATTTGGCACCCGGTTTGTCTTCCCACGTCCATGCATGCCCCAAGTTTTTGAGAATGTTCACACTTCCAACGATTTTTTAAGATTTTGCGCTTACCCTAAGAGTCTACGAGACCTACGAACAAATGAATACTTGTGGCACCTGGTCCGCTCGGAGACATTCGTTGAGTCCGATCTCTTAAGACATCTCAGTCCCATGCTTTCGACTGGTCTTGTTTTTGCTGTGGCTTTTCCTCATAAATTATCAGAATTCCTCTCAAATGTTTCATTGGAGCAGATGAGAGCGTTAGTAGTCTATGTGTTAGCAGACTATGCCTACGGAGAGAGTGACTTGAGATTTGATGCAATGAGTGAGGAAATTTATCCTCCTGTTTGGAAGGATATATTGATCACCTTGGGAGTTCAGGAAGGAGAAAGGCCTGCGGAGTACCGAGTTCATCTTAACACACCAGAGGACGTTTTAGAGAAAGCTTATCTGATTGATTCCGCAATTGAGGAAGCTGCACCCGGAATAGACAGGCTCTGTCCCGTAGAATTAGCAATTCTAACTTCTAAGCCATCAAAGGACAGCAGTCATTCCAAACTCTCTGCGTCCGATGACACAGATGAAAGTGGAGAGGAGGATGCTGTTGATCAAGTTGTAGAGGAGCAACAGTTGGAAAACGATTTCAGCGATATTCGCGCTCCTATCTTTCACAGTCTTTTCGAGGACTGGTCACGTTACATTAATGTATTTTCTGGCCGCTTTCCAAGGGAGGAGGCTGAGAAAAGGGCAATGAGTGCTATGATGAAATTGGTGCGAAACCGTGGTCAAAGGGTTTGGGAAAAGGTTGAAATAATTCGGATCCAAGCGACCGACACGTCTACATATTTTTCTACAATCGAGGCCCAGATCATTGCACACACTTTGATTCCCTTTCTCCTTGAGGAGGCTGCCTCCGCGTCAAATGCAATCATACTGAATCCTTAACATGAAGAATTTAAACGAGTACACTCTATCGTTTGGTAACGAAAAATTAGGGTATCCAGGTAGACAGTGTAAGCGAGACACTCTTTTTGGACCTATTTTTCAATCATTTAAACACCCCAATTTTCCCTCTCCTTTCGGGACAGGGGGGAATTTTTGGGCTATTTTAATGCATGGAAGATGTGGTCGGTTATATCCACGAGGCTAATACGTTATGCGCGATAAGTCCTCGCTGATAGGTAACACCACAGTAAATGACCTTGCTTACAGGGCCGGCTCAATGCCGGCGAGCAGGCATGCCGCGTAGGACATGACGGCCGCAGCAGCGTGCCTTTGAGTAAGCACCGCTCTAACCATCCCGTAGGTCTCCATCGCTCGAACGGCCACTTTCCGCGCGACATCGGTTAGCACCGCGTACGCGTCTGGGTGCCAGCCTCCGAGGGTGAATATTGGGATAGGCACAAGCCTGCCTCTAGTAGCAGTCGCGAGCAGTGGTTCATACCTTCTACGTTTGGCGGAGATGGCTGCGTTGAGGGAGGTGAGTGGGTTGAAATACGCGCTCTCCTATTGGAGGGCGCAAGAGGATTGACGAACGTGACGTCAAAAAAGTCCGTTCCTCCGTTGCTACCCATTGCCTCTGTATCCGGCCTTGTGCAGGGGAAACGTTTGGGTGTTTTACTCTTGGAAGGTATATCCGATCTATCCCATCGTTTTCCAGACAACCATAATCGACTCAAAAAGGGTATACCGACACCGTAATGGGGAAGGAACTACGCTCCCTTGTGCAGTGAAGCCCCTGTCGCCGCTCGATAGCCGGATGACGGGCTGCCTTCTGCAGGTCTTGGGCGAGAAGGACGACTTGACGGTCGTGTCGTCGGGTGCAGTGCCCGCCGTGCAGGCAGTGCATGAGGTGATCCCTGTGGCAGTCGAGGACCTCAGGGGCAGTTTGGGCGTGGGCCCGGCGTGTCTGGGGCGAAGAGTGGGACCTGGAGGTAGTACTGGAGCCACACTGAGAATTCACGGGCGTCAATGTTGGTCTTGAGGCCGGGGCATGGAGGACAGTAGACCCATTCCTTTGCACCGGGAAGGCCCATAGAAGCCCGGAAAGCTTGCCTTCGTTGGTCGCCGAGAGGGATCTCTTCTTGAACTGCCGCATGGACGGCTTCTGTTAGTGTCTTTTTGCGGAGGTCTTTTGCTTGAACAAAATACACTAAAGGGTAGAAGTCGTGAGGGCAGGCAAAGGGTCGACCATATTCGGTGGGCGCAGACGGCATCATTGTACGTTGTGAGATCCGTGATGGGTGCCGGCAAGATACCGGTGGCCAGCCTGTTGGCAGCTGCGCTGGAGGCCAGTAAGGCGGCCCCCGCGATGCTTTTCCCCTATGTGAACCCTAAACCGAGGGTGGGTTTCTTAGGGTCCTGGGGTTTCACCGGTAGTTGGAGTTCTCGGAATATATCCGAGTCCAGTACTCCTCCGGCGAGTGTCCGAAGACATCGCTCTACCATGGCGTCAAACATAGCGGCGCCCTCCGCTGTGCAAGAGGGTGGCACCACACGAAGGAGGTATCCTATCTTGCATACCCCAAAGCAATTGCGCAAAAGCTGAAAAGCCACTTGCGTATTGTAAATGTCTATGACAGCTTCGAGGAACAGTTCGAGGGACTGGTCGTGAGTGGTGAAGAATTTGTTCGTCCAGTCCGGGGAACCGACGGGGGCGTTAAGGACACGTGTACCCTCGCTATATTCTTGCTTCAGCTCCTTCGGGTAAAAGCATTGAACGGACGCCGGCGGCGCTGTAGGCCACCAGACCCTGCATTTGGGCAGGGATAGGTGTAGTCCCCTACTGGTGGCGTCGATGGATTAGAGTATTTCGACGGCGCGGGCGATTTGGTCGTGGCGCGCGATGATGTACCCATCATCATGGTACCATTGATGGAGCAGCAAGTTACCCACGGTGTCGTCTTCCTGGTTACCCGATCGTAGTAGCTCCTGGATCTTAAGTACGACGGTGTGCAGGACACAGTACCGATATAGCCGTCGACGTTACTGTTGCCCACCCCTCCGCACGCCGCCACATTTCGCCAAGTACGGTTACTGCCGGCGCCGCCGCGACACTCGCAGAGCGCGAGAAACATCGTCATTACGGCACTTACTGCAACCGAAACGATATCCTCCTCTCCCCCGTCGGGATTGATATCTATGGCGCCTTGGGCGACGACGGTAAGGCTTTTTTCCGCCGCCTTGCTTCCTTCGCTGCTTCCCGTCGCGGTTCCTCCCCTCAACAGGAGCTCCGCGACTTCGTTACCCGTTTTGCATTTAGTCTCCAAATAATGCAGGCGCGACAAGTTTCTACCCGCCGCCCGCATCCGTAGTTAATTTATAAATACCCTCCGCACGCCTCTGTGCGACATTGTACGACAAATAAAGATCTACCACCACGTGCAGGACAAGGTCAAATAGAAGTCCACCGAGGTTGTCCCCTTGCTGTGTACCTCTCATGGTGCGAATGATGTGCGGGCCGGACTACAAGTACGCTGGATCGTTTGCGTAACAGTAAGAGATCCACAGCAGCAATTCGGGGAATAGGCGTTTGACGGCGTCCAGAAAAGCGGTTTTGCTACACAGGTTAAGAAGAAGAAGTCTTTACCAAGCAGAAAAGGGGGGGCTAGCGGCCCTCAAAGGGGAAAAACTATCCGAGCCAGGAACGGTCGAGTAGTCGTCGGTTGATCGCGACAGAAGTTCGTTGTTGTACGAGCGAACTGATAATCGTGAACAAGCGATCGCGCTCGAAGGCAGGGCTACTGCCTTTACGTAGTGCGATGTACTCAGCAATTCTGGACAGACCTCGTTCGGCACCGGGACCGGCAGACCCGTATATATCGAAAGCCATCGGGTGGAAGTCGATACGTAGTTCGGCGCAGAGGTGGCCATAGCGGAGAGATTTCGCGCGCTCAGATGCAGTAAGGGCAGCGAGGGGCGTGTGAATCCGCTGTTAGGCGTATGGAGCGGAGTGGGGGCTGATGACAGTGACGTCGTAGCCCTGCGGGACGGGAGAGAACTGGAAATCATCGATGTAGATGTCGAGGCGGCGGCGGGAGTTGGAGGGTCGGGGCAAGTCTTGCGAGAAGGACCATTCCCGGACATGGCGAATCCCAATTGATAAGCGGGATACCTCGGAAATGAGGCGGTCGCGAACACAATTGTGGCGCCGAATGGAGCCGTGGTGTCCGTAGGAATCCAGGGTGGGGACGGTGCGGAAGTGGGCGGCGGCGCAATAGGTGCAGGGTTGTGTGCCAGAGAAGATGGGGACACCAAGACAGAGGCAAACCATGGTTCGCCATACTTCAGGAGCGGCCCGGGTACCGAGATGGCTCTGCGGGAGGTTGTGAAAGGGACGGGAGGCGTGGGAGGAAGCGACGGAAGCTAGGCGGCGGAGTAGCCGGGAGCCTTCGGAGGAGGAGAGGTCGACGGAAGAGAGAAGTCTGGCGCGAAGCGCCTTTGTGATCTCGGCAGTAGCAGTTGTCTGGAAGTCAGACAGGCCGGGGGAAGAAGAGGCGCGGAGGCCAGCAAGGACGGCGGGGGGGGAGAAACTGTCGGGGAGGCTGTATTTGGCCCGGATAGAGGCGAGAGGCGTTGAGATCAAGGGCGAGACGTCGAAGCAATCACCGAGGAGGAGGCACAGGTTAAAAAGCGTTTTTAAGTTCTACTGTGAGCATAGCGTAGTCAGAGCTAGTCCCAAACTTGTCGACAACCCTACGGACACTGTGGACGATGGTGTCGGTGCCGGCCCTTGTGGCGATGCTCAGTTGCAGCGGTTGGAGATAGTTGGCAGCCTTTCTCGTAGCTCGTTTCATCAAGCAGCTGCCGACCAATCTACGAAGCGTTTCGCCAACGGCGATGGGTCGGGGAGTCCCGTCCTTCTTGGCCAACGGGGTGAGGGGCGCACCAGATATCCAAGGGGAGAGAGCGACTGGGGCACGTCCGGAGGCCAAAATGTTAACGATACGCGTGAGCGCTGGTAGGAAACCTGATGGCCCCGATGAAGACGGACACCTGAGCAGTTCCGCGATATGGTTCGGTCTAAGACAGGAACCTCCCCCAGAAGATCCCGGTTTGAAACCCCTGACGGCTCCAAGAACCTCCTCCTCACTGAAGTCCCGAAATGAGGCGCATTAGCACATGAAGTATGTTCCCTTGTTCCACTGGGGACGGTCTCTGGCTGTTGGGGGTGTTTGTTGAGGAGTGCCTGAACGACGTCAGGCGTTGGAGGAAGGACCCCTAGGGAGCTTAAGGCGTGTGCCGCTTTTCCATATGCCCCTCCCTTGGCCAGCTTGGTTGCTCGGCGCACATTCAGCGTTTTCTGCTCGGTGGGTGATGGAGCGTGCGTTGCACGGGTGCTGGGTTTCACTGCCTGTTCCCACAACGTCTGAAACTGCCCTGCGTTCCAAAGCTCGATCCGTTCCCTCATTGTATCAGCGATGGAGTGGTGTCGTCGTTCTTCAGTGCCGCGTTCTGTGTAGGAGATGTTGGTCAACATGAAGGCCGGAAACAAGAACAGCTTGGTGACGGCGGCGGTTGCGGACGGGCTGCCGCACTGACAGGCTTGCGCAGCGTCCTGCATGGCGGTTGCATAGGTCTCAGCCAGACAACCACGGAACTTGGTGGGAATGTGTGCCATGACTGGCGTGTGCGTCGTAAATATTTGTTCCGGGGTTGGCAGGGGCTGTGCGGGGGTTTCAGAGGGCTGCATCGGCGGTAAAGGTTGGGCGGTGGGGGGGGGACTTGAGAACAACGCCGGGCGGGGTGCTGGGGTGAAGGTGAATCTGGCACTGGCACTAGGGCAGTTTCTTTCACTTGCGTGCTATGGAGGGGAGTGTAGTGCCGTGGAGCCGTCCGCACCGTGCATTTGGGGCACTTGGTGTATGTAAACGTATACATACCATTTGGGTCTGGGCCGGATACTTTCGAGCCCATATATGTGTTGTGGCAGCCGCAGTGCCAGTACCCAATCTTTGACAAGTACTGGTTGAGTCTGGCGAGCTGATGTCGTTTCGGTGCTCCGGCCTTGGGCCCGTTGCGGTGGGCTTTGCAGAGTTGCGCTACGAGTTGTGCGACTATCCGTAGGTTTGGCTTTTCTTCCGTGCACAGTGGGCAGTGCCCCATGTGCGGCAGTGACTTCTATGAGATCGGGCCCAGCAACGGGCGGTTTGAGAGCCATTGGCTTCGAGACTCTTCTAGCGGACGGTGTTCCAGGGGCGTCATGTTCGTTCTGTTGATGTTGGAGTACTGTAGTCTTGGTGGCAATTAATCTCCCCCTGAGGTCCTAAACCGATGCACCCTACTAAGCGATTGGGCTTATTACAGTGCTGTACGCCAATCCTCGGGACACCGATCCTGTACGCCGGTATGCACCTCAGACCTCCCTTTCCGTACTGTTATTGCGCCCAGACTTGACTCCAGGTGGCCACGTGGCGTCAGCCAAAAAATATGACCGTTTGAAAACTTGAACTTCCCCGCGGGGCCTCGACGTTCTGAATTTGGGGTTGAGGACGAGGGAGGAGTTGGACGGGTCTTGCTTTCCACACCGATTGCCCAGGAAAAAAGTAGCAACTTGTGCTAGCCTTGGCGTAGAACTTGCTGGGAACCCGGCAAGTTGGAGATGGGAACGGTAGCTTGGGTAGGTTCGCGCCCTTTGCGGGGTGAACGGAAACGTGGAGGGAGAAATTTTGCAAAAATTACGTACTGGAAGTTGAGGAAAGGTTGGGGCTGGTAGCAGGGCTCTACTTCCAATGCAAGAGGGAAGCGCAACGCGCACGTGCGCTCGCGCGCGGATGAAAAGGGGTGGGAGGGGATGGGGAAGGAGGGGAAGCGTGGTGTGCTTCGATGTTTTTAAAAAGTCAACGGCCACGAGAAATGATTCACGGCAAAAAAAACTTCCAAATGGCTTTGGCCGTCAGCTTCGACCGGAAGCAGCGGGAGGCTTTCGCACAGATTCATGGTCCTTGCACCGACTCCGAATGGGAGCAAGCCTGCCTTCCTATTTCCTACGGTGGTCTCGGCATTCCTCTCGCTTCTTCAACCCCTGAGTCCGCTTATGCGGCTTCGATGATTGATGATTTCAGCCGTTTCTCAGATCTGCGCTCCTTCTCGGGGACCTACACCTGGAGGAAGTGCCTCGGGCCGCGATCTCTTTATTATCAACCCGTTATCCAGATCTTTCGGCTTCCCTGTCGACCACTTCTCTGTTTCAGCGATATCAAACGCCAGTCCCCGGCAAACGGCTCCAGTCTTCTATCTCGTCTGCTTTTAATCGGATCTTCCGTTCATCCTCTGACCACGACAGATGTCGCCTCCTTTCCGTCCGTGAGTCGTCCTCCTGTTCCGCTTTCTCAACTTTACCGCACCCTCACCGCGGCACCTATCTGTCCTCGCAAGCCTGGATAGTCGCTGTCTCTCTACGCTTCGGCCGCGCGATTTTTTGTGGTCACGATCGATGTCCGGTATGGGGAAAATGTTGGGTTATTTTAATGCATGGAAGATGTGGTCGGTTATATCCACGCGGCTAATGCGTTATGCCGGTATGTGCTCGCCGTTCCAACGACATCGCCCCGTTGCTCGATCCCCTGGGCAAACATGCCCTCACCTGTAAGTACGGCGATGGGCTGACTCGTCGCCACAATGTCTTGCGTAACGCTCTCTGATATAATTAAAATTGTAGATATTCTTTGGCATGCTGCGCTGGCTGAGTTGGCATGCTGAGCTGGCTGAGCTGGCATGCTGAGCTGGCTGAGCTGGCATGCTGCGCTGGCTGAGCTGTCACTGTACTTACAATTATATTTTTAATTATTTTTGGAGGGATGCTTTGCACTGTACTGTGGCGGTGCAGATTTGGCACATAGGTACTGTATAGGTGCTACAGTATGTGAGGGTTGAAAACTCTATATAAGGGGCTGTTTGCATGAAATGGTAGGACTAATTGTGAGCCAGCATACCCGAGCGGGGCGCTCAACAAGTTAAGTCATATTCAAAGCATGAAGCTCAACTTGGCAGACAACTTCAAGCCATGTCCCGAGTAGTAAGAAGTTGGGAGTCAACTTCAGACCCAAGAAAACGTTTTCCTAGGCTGGTCGCAGAGCATCAGCGGTAGACCCTGCCCCTTCTATATTTGCTTGTAGCCCTCAAACTCTCTCCCGTATACTCCTTTTTATTCGTTCAACAATACCACGGTAGCACTTTTGTCGCTCACAACACCTCCGTCTTGGGGTAATTGGTTCTAAGTATCTCTTCTCCCGACGATTTACCCCTATCACTCTCCATTGTTACTGTAAGGAGCTTGAATTTCTGCCTCTCTTGAACATCTGCTTCCTACCCTTCCCATTTCGTCCTCTCTCTCGTCCGCCCTTCGCATAGACCTTTATATCCCTGGTGCATATGGTCTCGACCCGAAGGATATCGTTGTGGATGTCACAGTGGCCCATCCACAGGTCACTTCTCGCGTTTCCCAGTGCGCTCTATCTGGGGGCGCAGCTGCCTCAATGCAGAACGTGCAAAACACACGCACTACGGTCTAGTCTGCCATACGAACGATATACGGCTTCTTCCTGTTGGCATTGATGTGTTCGGTGCCCTTAGGGCCGACGGTGCCACTTTCTTCCGGCGCCTTTCTAGGTTAGCTGCTGCCCATCGAGGCACAACTCCCCAATGGGAGCTGCATTTCCTAATCACGCGCTTCGTGTTCTGCTTGCATGGGTTGCAAGCGCGTCAAGTTCTTACCAGTTGCATTTCCGATTGGTTCCTCTCTCATTCCCCTTCGCATGTTAGTTTCTCTGTAATCCCCCTCAGCATGTTCTCCCACATGCTTTTTCCACATCCCGTAAAGATTACACACACATCCAAATTGAATTATAGGTATTTCGGAAAATAGTGATCACCTCGCATGCAATGACCTCCTTCCAGTAGCCCTAAACTCAGCTGCAAACATTTTTCGAGCGCTAAATTTGGCCACAACCTCTTGAGTGGGGAAGTCTACTGTATACGACCAAAGCAGCAAAAACTCTAAGGAACGAACAAACAGGATAGAAATGAAACGTTTTATAAATTTTCGTTAGTTTACGTAAAAACAGAATTCTGCAAAAATTCAGATATAATGTATGTAGTGCGATAAATTGCAGAATAGTATTTCAGAAATTTATTCCTGAAATTTAAAATGTCGTTTACACACTAACAATCAATGCAGATAAATGGGAGTATTAGTTTTGTGATCCGAGCTTTTCGGGTGTCGATGGCCCTTCCAGGAGCGAGGTCCTGGGTGCATTGCGCCCCGCGCCCGCGCCTCAGAACACACATCGATTACTTGTGTTTTAATCTGTGGCTCTAGTACTATTACCAAGCCCCGCTCTTCCCCCGAACACACCATGTCCGAGGACCTACTGCCCGGAAACTCTCTACGTGTTCGGGGAACATCTCATCATTGCGCACACGGCCCAGAACGCATTACAAGTTATGATTTTCAGGTGACACTGCTAGACTCGCAGATGGCTAAGACGGCCAGTATCTTGTCCTGAAACCTCGCCAGGCCGGTCAACATCGGACTAGGCTGCACATCCGCGCAATCGAAAGCAGTGGGCATAGACTACTTCGAAGTCGCCTGCGTGAACTCTCTTGCTCCTGCGAACAGAGAAGTCCTTACTTTTAACCCAATGACATTGATGAATGCGGCAAGGACTTCGTAGTTCAGAAAGTAGAAGGAGTTCATCGCCCACTCCACCCGATCCAGGCTCGCACCATTCCCTACATCCACACATGGGGGGTGGAAGCTGGATGCGTACATCGTGTTCAGAGATTTTCCGAGGAAGTACACAAGGAGCCCTTATGCAGAGGCAGGCTGCAGCGGCTGTTATGTCCACTGCAGTATGCGTCCTGGCTGGCCTCCCGTCGAACTTCTCATGACCTCATAACGTATACCCACTGCCCTTTTGCTGTAGTGACCTTGCCATAGGAGCCATTGCATGCTTTTCTAGAAAAAGTTCCCCCTGTTTTGAGAAGGTTACTTTTTCCTAGTGTGAAGCACGAGTGTTGACCTTTTTGCTCCCGTGCAACTCTGCTCCTGCTGGTATGATGGTGCAAATTGCTGCACATAGCGGTAGGTAGGGGAGGGGAAGGGGGGTGACCGCAGGAGCAAAACAGGCTGGGTAGGGGCGGGGGAAGGCTCTCCTACTGCTATACAAACGAGCCCGATTTTTATGGATCGGGGTTTAGATCATCCGGAGGGTCTGCTGGACGCAAAAAGAGCAAAACTTAAATATTCCTGTTGACCTGACATTTTATCCTACCGTCCTCAAAATACAGGAATTCCTTCGCTCACAGGACGAAGAAGACGGGACAGTGGCCAAGTTACTACTTCAACTCTGGTACTACGACGACTGGTATAATATTGCGCGCCACGACCAACTCGCTAGGGTGGACGACATCATGTCGTCGGGGGATGCGAAGCGCCGGGGCTCCACTTTTCGCCATCAAAATGTTCTATTTGGTAACCTACAGACCCGTCGCAGCCAGTACAAGATCGTTGGAATTAGGCAAGATTGCGGTCAAGGTACTCTCGTAATGAACTCCCAATGGGATCTAAGGAATTTACTGGGCAGTCGTTCATGGCCCACATCGAAACCCTCCAGCCATTCCTGGACTCTTTCACAGACTTTGAAGACAAACATGTCTTCTTAGGCCTTCCCTTTGGTCGATGCTTTGTGCTTATTACTCCATGGTGCCGCCTTCTGTTCAGCCGAGCAAAGAAATCTTTATACAATAACCCGCGCGGACTACATCTCACTGCAGAGTTCATTTGTGAAACTGATGTGACCTACACTGCATCCAATGCTATCGTCACATGTGTCGCGTTCAGGTTGTGGCCTCATACCAACATGTTGGAGCCATATCAACTGCTGAGAGAATGCTATAAAAAGTACTTGAGTGTTGAATGGTCCTGCCGTAAAAATACATCAGTATTAGATGGAGATCGCCAAGTAACCATTCTTGCGAAAGACCCGGCAAGAGCTGCTCTTCATCCTGTTGTAGAGCCACGCCATGGTCTCTACCGCACTACAACAGACATCCAGGCAATGGGAAGCAGCGGAGGGACCGACCATTTTGATGTTACCCCCGTGAGCTCCCTCGCTCCCTCCAGCAGAAGAGTGAGGGCCTTCAACCCGATGTCCTCTCTGAATGCGGCGCGAAATCCAAAGCAGAGAAGATATAAATCCTTTCTCGCGACCTCCACCAGAGATAGGCTCGTGCCTGTGCCAATCTCCACTCTTGGAGGTTGGCACCCGGATGCATTGCAGAGTTAAATGACGTGGCAAGGAACGTGGCTGTGAGGGCACTGGAGACGTACGGAAAGGTTCGGGGGGGGGTTGGTGCAAAGGCACGCTGCAGCAGCCGTCATGTCCAATGTGGCCTGCTTGATGGCTGGCCTGAGAGTAGCATTTTAGGGAGCGAAGTTCCTTCCCCATTAATGTGTCGTTATTCCCTTTTTGAGTCGATTGTGGTTGTCTGGAAAACATGGGCTAGATCGGATATATCTTACAAGAGTAAAACACCCAAACGTTTTCCCTTGTTAGATGAACCTCTCATAAAAATATATCGGTATTGAATGGAACTTGATAGGGATAAATCGGCAGGGGAAGATATCCTCAGAAGAAATTACCCCGAGAAAGAGGTGTTGCAAGCGACAAAAGTGCTACCGTGGTATAGTTGAACGAACAAAAATGAGTACATAGGGAAGACAGTTGAAAGGGCTACAAGCAAGTTTGGAAGGGGCAGGGTCTACCACCTATCCTTAGTGAATAGCGTAAAATAAACTTCTTGGGTCTGAAGTTGACCCTCAACTTCCTAACTATTTGGACTGGGCTTCAAGTTGTCTGCCAACTTGTTTGACCTCTTCATGAGGAAGCAGTTTACTCAGCTTATATAGATTTTCGGCTACCCTTAAGTCCAAACAAAACTACAGAAGGTACCAGGAAATGCATAAGAACAACTTGTGCGGATGATATGCTCTAAACAAAAGATCCTTAAGAAACTAACAATCAATGAGGTCCTCTTATTTCCCATTCTCTATACCAGATCCAAACAACTCCTCTAAAATATCCATGCTGTCCAAGCAGTCCCCACAAATATCTGCGAACGGCTCATAGCTCTCTATTCCTTTCTGGGAGATATCTAAACTACTAAAGATATCTCCATCCAGTTCCAGCGTCGGCACCACTTGTTTCATACTCTCCATTCCAGGCCCCACCAGTCCAACACTTTCCATTCCCGCTGTTCCCTCATCCACCTCGTCCTCGTCCTCGTCCTCATTATCCTCCTCTTCCTATTCCTCCTCTTCCTCCTTTTCCTCCTCCCCATCCTCCCCATCCTCCTCATCCTTCTCCTGAGTCTCTTACACTAGCTCAAGGGCAAACCATTCTTCGAAGGACTTCCCGCTCCCCTCCTCGACTTTTTCAGTCTCATCCTCACTTACCTCCCTCGCCTCTTCTTCTATGAAGAGGCGGTGAACGAACTCGAGGATTTTCTTCCTAGTTTGCCGCCGGATGTAGTCGTCGGCATCGGTTGGCCCGTAGGCGGCGAGACGGGGGCCATTGATGGGACGGGAAGGGCGGTTTTTGGAGATAGGGACAGAGGGGCGATTTGACGTCATATTTCTGGAAAAGGGGTGAGCGGGGTTGCGGATGTTGAGAAAAAGGGTAATTAGCTTATCAAATTGTTAGTGGTAGGAGTGGTGCTTCAGCGACAATGCTATAGCACTTTAAATAGGGGCATGTCTTTGGTAATCATCCTGGTCTTGGTCAAAAAAAGGCGATACTTCGGCCTTGGATTTGCATGAATTCGAGGGCATCATAAAAGCCTGCGTGATGAAATATCGGAACTGAATTTGGGAGGCGAAGTGACCACAAATTAAAAGGCGTCTCTTTGAAGGAGGAGGACCAAATATTCAAACATTAAATAGAAAATGGAGTTGTACGGTGAATTTGGATTCATAAAGGGAAAAGATATTCAAAATTTGTTTTGGGAAGACAAAGGTAGAACGATTGGTCAAGGAAGGATTTCAAGATGCGAAGAGGACCTTTTTCGTTCCGACAGAACCCCGAAAAAAATACATCAGTATTTTGTGCCGCTGTCAAGGTCCTCTTCAGTGCCGGTCACAAATTGCCAACATCATCAATTCTCTAGGCGGGAATTCCCTCAAACTCACAAATATTCCCAAACTGTAGATGTCGTGTTCCAACACCCCCCCTCATCTGCAGTCGCCTTCAACTAGATATCCAGCCCCAGGGCTCTACAAAGAGATGTGTGCCTGCTTAGCCGAAGAGGGCTAGTCATTATATCAGCCAACATGTGTTCTCTCGGGCAGTACTGTACTGTACGTTAATTATTTCTTTGTCAACCAAGTCCTTCAAGAAATGAAAATTCACCGAAATATGCTTGGTAGGGGGAAAATTTGGTTTGATTTAATATTTGAAAAATATGGTCGGTTGTGGCCCGGAATATCCTACAGCTTGGTAGGGTGATTGATGAGTTTTTCGTTGTCATACCGATTCCTGCTTGATTAGAGAGATTACGAAATAGAAATTCACTCGGCAAAGCACTGCAAAATGATACACGTGGTGCTATTATTATTATCTACAAATGCTTCCGAGTAGCATATTACGAATTCCCCGTGATTTGAGTAAATGAGTATGATGACAGCGAGCCCTTGCGATAGTACTCCGCTGCACTCAGCAGCATGCGCCAGAAGGACTACTCGATCGGAAAGGCCAGGCAACGTCTTCGCTCCAGAAGACGGCGATTCCTTCAGCCGATCGAATGCAATGCGGACGTGCATCTTCTACTTCGCACTAGTCAGTCCGCGGCTAAAGCGCGACGCGATGTCGGACACATTCGCCTGAGATCGCGACACATATCCACCATGCGCTTCAACCTTAACGCGTACAGTGAAGAGCAGTCGCTCTCTGATTTTCGCTTTCGCAAGTCCGAAATTGGTACCGTGTGCGGCGTGTTGTCCTGGGGTGGAGGCCCAACAGCTCGGTCAGGCTACAGTTGCGAGGCTATTACGGCGACGTGTATCGTTCTGAAGCGCTTGTCCTTTCCTAGAAGGTGGCGGGACCTGGAAACTGTGTTTGGAATGCGTGCTTCTGCGCTTTGTGAGGTATTTTGGGAGGTGGTAGAGGGTTTTATTGCGACAAGGGGAAGTCTCATCGAAACCTTTCGTTCAGACTTGATGCACGAAAGGGCCCCGCTCTACGCCGGGGCCATCTACGAGAACGGGGCCCCTTTAGATAACTGTGCTGGATTTATCGACTGTACGAAGATACAGATGAGTAGACCCGGTGGGAGAGAAAGCCTACAGCGTGCTTGTTACTCGGGACACAAAGATTCCATTGCCTCATCTATCAGACGGTGACGACTCCCGATGGACTGATGTTCCACCTGTACGGTCCGGAGGTAGGACGCCGTCACGACATGACGCTATACCGTCAAAGCGGCATGGATCAGCAACTGCAATCTACAATGGTGATAGGTGGACGACAGTATTGCCTGTACGGTGATCCCGCGTACATACTCCGAGCGTGGCTTCAGGTTGCCTACGATCGAGCTTCGGCGACTGCTGAACAGCTGGTCTATAACAAAGGCATGAGTTCTGTACGGGAGGCGGTCGAGTGGGCGCACAAGGACCTGAAACAAATCTGGTCCTCGCAGGACTACAAGCGTATGTTGCGGGTACGAAAGAGTCCAATTGCGTTGCTCTACAAGGCTGCAGCCTTACTATGGAACGTTAGAGTCTGTCTACATCATGGCAGTGGGCAGAAACAGTAGCTATTTCTCGTGTCCGCCACCTAGTTTGTCGCGCTATCTGATTATGCCGTAAACAGGGAGCGAGGGCGAGTGCTCGTGTCTTTGCACAGGCGCACCGCTTCGACCGAGTGGCGGGAGTCCGAGCGAAGCGAGGACGCGCGGCAGCGCAGAGGAATGGCATGCCGTAAAAAGACCGCGATAGCCGAGGGAGAAGCGGCGCGCGGCAAAAAGAAAGTTCACCGAAAGCAAACGAAGTTACCGCAGTTTTTTTACTAGTGCACCAAGAACAGCGAGCAACTCCTTCCTCTCTTCGATGGCACCCTTTTCCTCTTCGCTCTCGATTGCAAGGCGACGCTGCTCGAGCTCTACCCTCTTTTTCTTCTATCGCGAGGCGCTGGGACTCGTTCTTTTGTGCCTGCTCTAAGCGACCGGCTTCGCGCTCTTCCCGCTTCATTTCAAAGTCCATGCGCTGTTCTTCTAACTTCAGGCGCTTCTGTTCGAAGCTGTTGCGCGCCTGAATGTGTTCGCTCAGCATGTTCCTTTCCTCATCGTCCGATTTCGAAGAAAGCTTCCGCTTCCTTTCCTGCATCCTCGCCGTTCCAGCACTTGCTTCACCCCCGCCATTGCACTCATCTACCACCACTGCTGGCGTCTCTGCACTGTTACTTACACTGCGAGCTCTCGCTACAGCTCATTCCTTGATTTCCTTCCCAGCTTGTAGCAAACGCTTGTCAAGCTCCGTCCGTTCATCCCTCTCAGCCCTCTTTGCCTCTTCCCATTCGTCCATGGCCAACATTACATCATCCAACAACACTTCCCTTTCTCCTCTGACCTCTCCAATTCCAGAAGCAGCAGCATTGCTTCGCACAGCTTCGCGGTGGTCGCCTAGGATCTTCTTGAACCGATCGTTGAGCGTTTTCCAACTCTGCGCCGCAACCGAATCGAAGCATCCAGAAGAAAAGGGACCCCTTGAAGAGAGCGAGAGCCTCTTTGAAGCGCGACTGTGCCTCTCCATGTGGAGCGAGGTGGGCGTCAACGGCGGAGACTGCTTTCAGCAGTAATATATCCCACGCGGAAGAGAACCGGATGCGCCGTCTCTTTGTGCCGGTCGGAGTGGTGGAGGCGGTCGGAGCGGCGGGGGTCGGAGCGACGGAGGCAGTGGAGGCGTTCGGAGCGGCGGAGGCGGGAGACTCCTCGATAAGGGGCGCCATGATGGAGGAGGGGACGGGTCGGAGGTTGTAGGAGTGGTAGTGATGGCGATGGTCAGGTCAGATGGTGATGGTTGGTTGTACATTTGGCGCCAAGCGGCCCCGCTCATATGCTGCGTATGCGAGGGGTGCCCTGGTGGGTATTTTTCCCTATTTCGCAAACAGCCCCTGCAACCGAAAAATGAAATGGCAACGATAGCACTTTGCGTCTTACACAGTACAGGTGTACTACGTTTGCCGGCGAATGCCGCACAAGCGAAAATCATTTTTGCTCCGTAAACCCTCTATTGTCCTAATTCACCTTTACCGCGTTCTTGTTTCTGTCAGTCATTTCCATGGAGAGCGTTCGCAGCTAGACTGCTTCTCGAGCAGCCCATGGGAGTGCAATTTATTCAGCTTCTTGCGAAGAACGAGCCACTACACTCTAACGTTTGCTTCTCCAAGAACTAATATCCCCATGCGTGAACACGATACCTGCTGCAGACGTTCTCTGTGTGACATTTATAGCAAATTAGCCATCAGCGAATAACATTTAATAGTCTACAGTAGGCCTTCTGGCTAGTAAACAATTCCTGCTTCTTTTGTTCCTTCCAAATATCGTAGAACGTGTTTAGTGCCCTTCCAGTGGGCTTCGATGAAAGTTTTCATGAAGCGCGCCAGACAATTGACGCTTAAAGTGATGTCGGGTCGGATAGTATTCTACAAATGCATACGAGCACCGATCAGTTCGTTGTATGGTGGTGGACATTCATCCCATGTGACCTTCTCTCTTTCATCGCGACCATTGCCTATTACGAATCCTTCGGGAAGAGGAGTCTGGTGGCCTTGCTTTGCTTCATCCCAAACCGTTACAGAGCGGCATCTTTCATCGCAAGGTTATGTCGCTTGACTTAATTGCGAAAGGTTGATTGCTCAATTACAATTCCAAGAAACTTGGTAACATCTTCTTCGACCCTGATGTCCACCAATGATCCGATCTTCATAGCCAGGCCGGAAAAATATCCTTATCAGGACCAGTAATCATTATGTCATCAACATGCATCAATAGAGTTGCAACCAACGTCTTTTTCCCGAAATAGGTGAATACACTTGGGTCAGAGTGACATCGTCTACATCCAAAATCTGTCAATAGCTTGTCCAAGTACTTGATCCATGCCTTGAGGCTTGCTTAAGGCCATAAATTGCCTTTCGCAGTCCATACACGTGATCTTTCTTTGAAGAGACCACGAACCTCTCAGGCTGGTGCGTGTAGAGTTCCTCGTCTAGAAGTCCATTGATAAAAGCCGTCTTGATATCTAGCGCGGTGAGATGCAATCCATTACAAGAAGCCAAAGACAGGAGAAAGCGGAATGAGGTGTACTGGACTACCGGAGAGTAGAATTCACTGTAGTCAATCCAAAATCATTGTGAAAATCCTTTGGCCACCAGACGGGCTCGATGCTTAACGACCTTTCCGCAGGCATCCATGTTGCGGGCGAACACCGGTCGCGCTTCGATTGGTTTGTACCCCACAGGCGGCGGGACAGAGGGAATGTAAATGTCTACTCGTAAAGCAGGTAACGCAAGGGACTCCGAATGCCCAGACGAGTTGGGAACTTGGTAGAGGAACGGATGGTCGACGAGGGTGACGACCCCAACTTCCTTACAGAAGCGGGCAAGAACATTGCGGAGGACGTGATGTCGACCAGTCATTCCGTCTTCGTACTTGCAGGTCAACGCGTGTTGGCCGCTTGGATCTAAGAAGGGTGCGACGTCAGCCGAGCCCCGGGAGCAGACCGCACAGCGAGTACAATCAGGGAATAGCGCGATGCCGGGACGGAGAACCAGAGCGACTTTCCGCGCAGAAGAGAACATGTACCAACCGCGGGAGGGGTGGGGAAGGGGGACAAGTTTGGGTGTTTTACTCTTGGAAGATATATCCGATCGGTGAGGAAGCGAAGAGAGAACCGAGGAGGAGGAAGATGTGCGCAGGTAGAGGAGCCATGCTCGGTCGGGTGCTACTGCGGACAAGAACAACCTGTCAGACTTCGAGAGCATGAGGTCAGTTGTGATCGCGGACTGAAGCCTTTCAACGGCGACAGGTGATGACCAACGCTCGAAAAGTGCCGTAGCTGTGAGCGACGAAGACAGCTGCAGGTGGCGGCAGAATAAGAAGGCATGTACAGTACTGTGTAAATGGGGGGTTAATTTACTGTGGTAGATATCTGGGTTGGTATGCGGTAAATTTGTACCAGAGCGTAGATATCGTATCATTGTCAAGCCAATTGCGAAACCGTACAATGCGTCGAAAGCTGTGGATGGCACTCCAATCTCGCGCATGTCCCTGCACGTGGACGACGTGGACCATCCTGTTAGCTCTTAGCTAGCACTATAGATACTTAATGCAATAAAATTTACATCTACCAGAAGGTGGAAGGGAGGCCAGCACAGTACTTACCGGAAAGCATTAAAAATTAGAATGCTATCAACTCGTACAGTCCATTGAATTACAGTACATTACCGTAGAACTCTCTCTTCTGTGACCTGCGGAGACCACAAATTGCACTACCGTGCAGTTTTTGTTGACGAATTCCCAATTAAGGGGGAACGTTTGGGTGTTTTACTCTTGGAAGGTATATCCGATCCCAATTAAGTGAATTCATTTGAACAAATCAGTTAAATCTATTTCTTGACTGTAATACTGTAAGGAGAGATACTGGAGGAGAGAATACGTACCAATTATCCAAACGAGACAGTCTTTGAGAAAAGTTGAGGTGAAATTTAGAGTTTTAGATTTGAAACTTCCAGCATACCCAATTGTGAAACATATACTCAAAATTTTGAAATCTGGAAACCGCCAAGCTTTCTGAATTTAGCCCCGTTTTACCGCACTTCGTCATTTTTTGTGCGCCGACTTCCAGAACTTGTACCACTACTGCTTCCTCGACCTCTATCTTTTCTAGCATCCCTTTCCTGTGTTTTCCTTAAGCCCGTCCTTACTCTTCGTCTCAATATTTTCTTGGTCTTCCTTCAGCCTCGCACTCGCTTCAAGGTCGCATCCTACTGAAGTTGTCGCAGCAGCTGTATAAACTTCACCGGCGTTGACCCTCAAGCGATCTCCTTAAACTGGCATTTTACCGTGATGTCCGAACCTTCTGTTTACAAATACGAGTTCGAGAAGGAAAATATTATCCGATCTGGCACCCGGTTTGTCTTCCCACGTCCATGCATGCCCCAAGTTTTTGAGAATGTTCACACTTCCAACGATTTTTTAAGATTTTGCGCTTACCCTAAGAGAGTCTACGAGACCTACGAACAAATGAATACTTGTGGCACCTGGTCCGCTCGGAGACATTCGTTGAGTCCGATCTCCTAAGACATCTCAGTCCCATGCTTTCGACTGGTCTTGTTTTCGCTGTGGCTTTTCCTCATAAATTATCAGAATTCCTCTCAAATGTTTCATTGGAGCAGATGAGAGCGTTAGTAGTCTATATGTTAGCGGACTATGCCCACGGAGAGTGTGACTTGAGATTTGATGCAATGAGTGAGGAAATTTATCCTCCTGTTTGGAAAGATGTATTGGTTACCTTGGGAATTCAGGAAGGAGAAAGGCCTGCGGAGTACCGAGTTCATCTTAACACACCAGAGGACATTTTGGAGAAAGCTGATCTAATTGATTCCGCAATTGGGGAAGCTGCACGCGGAATAGACTGGCTCTGTCCAGTAGAATTAGGAATTCTAACTCCTAAGCAATCAAAGGACAGCAGTCATTCCAAACTCTCTGCGTCCGATGACGTAGATGAAAGTGGAGAGGAGAATGCTGTTGATCAAGTTGAAGAGCAGCAACAGTCGGAAAACGATTTCAGCGATATTCGCGCTCCCATCTTTCACAGTCTTTTCGAGGACTGGTCACGTTATATTAATGTATTTTCTGGTCGCTTTCCAAGGGAGGAGGCTGAGAAAAGGGCAAGGAGTGCTATGATGACATTGGTGCGAAACCGCGGTCAAAGGGTTTGGGAAAAGGTTGAAATAATTCGGATCCAAGCGACCGAAATGTCTACATATTTTTTTACAATCGAGGCCCAGATCATTGAACACACGTTGATTCCCTTTCTCCTTGAGGAGGCTGCCTCCGCGTCAAATGCAATCATACTGAGTCCTTAACATGAAGAATTTAAATGAGTACAATCCATCGGTTGGTAACAAAAATGTTACGGCATCCAGGTAGATACTGTAATGGTGACTACTCTTTGTGGGACACGATGATATGATTCACGGCAAAAAACAAAAACATAACTTCCAAATTAAATTATAGGCAATTCGGAAAATAGTGATCACTTCGCATGCAATGACCTCCTTCCAGTAGCCAAAACCTCGACCGTAAACCTATTTCAAGCGCCAAACTTGGTCACAACTTCTGGAGTGGAGAAGTCTACTGTATGTGTATGACCACAGCAGCAAAATCTATTAGGAATGAACAAAAAGGATAGAAACGAAACGTTTTATAAATACTGCATAAACAACTTTCCCCAGAAGAAACTTTTGCAAGACAACTCATTAATTTAAAAACAACAGTAAATAATTATTAAACGTACAGAACAAAACTAAATCAGCGGCAGTCAATGGCTTCAAACGCCGCCGTACTCAGAATTCCCCTGTTCCGCCTCAAAGGGATGGCTGCATTACGGTCGGTGATCCCAATGCCCAGTCCTTCACCCCTTCGCTCCCTGCTACACCCAGCGACATCAACTCATACAGTCCCCTTGAACATTTTCCTGCCCCCGATGCCGACATGGATCCTGACACATGAATCTCCCCTCCGTAAATCAAATTTCAGGTTCGTCCAGCTCGCAATCTGCTCCCGACCAGCCAACCATATCCCAATTACCGGATCCATCGCTGTCATCCCTCAACATCCCTTCCCTCCACCGCCTTCTCTATTCTCACCTACATTCCTCGTCCAGTCCAAGCCGCGGCTTATGACCTATACTTCGCGGCCTTGTACAGAGTTGGATCTGTTCCCTCGCCAAAGAACAGGGCTCGAGTCCTCCTGGAAATTCTTGCTATACCGAAGCTAGCTTTCCGACAAAACCGTCTCCGCGCTCTTGGCCATCCTCGCCATGAAGTTGGCTCCGGCCTTGCTGACCACATCCGCATGGATTCCCGCCGCCTCTATGATGGCCTCTTCGACGAGGCTACCTCTTCGTTCACCCCACCCCCCCTGTCAGACTGCATATCCTCCCGCCTTCGCCTGCTCTGACACGGCCCTTCGCAGATGCCGCCGTTTCCTCTCCCGGGGCAGCCGTTTCCAGACAACACCATCCCTTCTCCTAGTTGATCCCTCACTTAACCCCAGTGAAACTTCCATTTAGTCCTTGGCTTCTCTCTATCGCATGCCGCCTGGTCCTATCTCTCCCATGGTCCCACTTCGTTTGCCACCACCGCTAAAGTTTTCTGTCTCGAACGTCCGCTACTCATAGCTTGGGCCCTTCAAACGCTGGGGCCGATGGTCTGGTCCTAGTGTTCCTGCGAATGCTACTCCGCCTGTCAGGGGGAACAACGCTCGACCGAGATTGTATTCATGCTCTGACAAAGTTTCTCAACCTCTGCTTGAACGCGAACTGCCGGCCACATGCCGCCCGTACTTCTCCGGAGGCCGTCTTCCTGTCCTGGCGAAACCAAATGGGAAAATCCATCCTATCACAGTCGTGTTTCTTTTACGGGTCTTAATTTCTAGGCTGTCGGCGCACAATGCCTCCCCCTTCCTTCGCTCATACCTTTTGCCCCATCAGCTGGAGTTCGGCATAAAGAACTGTACCGATGCGATCATTCATTCCGTTCGTTGTCTTTCCGAGCGCCAGGAGTTCAATGAACCAGTTTTGGTCAGATTGACACCCACAAGGTTTTCAATTGAAGTTTCTGTTAGGGCATTCTTCAAGCGGTACAAAGGTATACCACGGGTCTTGCATGTTAGGTGCAATATTTTACCGTTCCTCTATAGAGCTTGTTTCCGTTCCCTAGTAAGTCTATAGCCCAGGGTACTCCGCAAGGGGATCTCCTCGGTCCCTTGCGCTTTGCTCCTACTATTCATCCTCTGTTCCTCACGTTACAAGAGAAGTTCTCCCCTGCTCTGAATGCATGGTATGCAAATGATGGCAACATTTTCCTTCCGCGTTCCCAAGTCTCTGCCGCCTTGCGTTTTATTCGGATCGAAGGAGGTCCACTTGGATTCCAGTTGAACCTTTCTAAACCCCAAGTTTATTATTTTCATCCAATGGAATATGAATTAGATTTTGAGGTTGAACCAGGTTGTTTTCTGATTTAATCAGTATGTGCTCACGACAAATATTATTTTTGATTCAGATAAATTTGTGTTCATTTTTGACACTCATTAACTGCTTTAGATATATTAATATCGTAACCATCAGAATACTCATCAATACTGTTATCGTACAAGCTCGTAGTTTCATCAATACTTACTCTATTCAAAGGTTTATGAAAGTTCATAAAATAGTACATACTGCACGAAGATAATATTTTTTTGACATTGCAAAATTTACAAACATCAATTAAATCTGATAAATAATTTTTGCCTTCTTCATCCCATATAATCTTTATAAGTAATATAATTGTCATGTCATCATAATTGGATTGACCAAATACATGTTTGCGGTACTCTAATTACTTTTTCTTCTCTGCCAAAGTTATATTTTCGTTCTAGTTACATTGTTGGATGTAATTGTTGATAGAAATGAATTTCCAATAGAACCAGATTAATATAAAATACATATTTCATTGTACATAAAATTTATGTCCATGAACTATCAAATGTTTAGAATCGATTGAATAATTTGCGAGCTTAACATCAATACAGTGTTCCGTCCTATGAGTAATATTTGACTTTCATGGAAATGTTCTTCGGATAACACATTACGTTGATACAGTAATAGGTATATGACTTGTTTTCACCAGGTGGCTACTATCTGAGATAGTTGGAGAAATATAAGCCCATAATTTTTCTTTTTCACTGGATTGAACCCTGTTTCCATATTTCGGAAAGATTATTTGATACAATTGGAAAGACCATCCATCATTCCATTGTATTCCCGTATAATAAACAACGAAAGTGCTCTTAACTTAACAATGCACATTTCACTTTATACAGTTCGGTTACCCACAGTCAAATAACGTAATTGGTTATATTCTTCTGATAAGGAATTAAGCACCGTTTTAGTCATATGAAAAGTTACAGAGCCAGGTTCACTTTTTGCTTCCGTGAGGCTAGTTTCTCAGAAAGTAATTCAGTTTAAACATTTTTTGAAGCTTTTTTGTTCGAATGAAACATTTGATTAATTGATATACGTCCTTTTCTATTTTACATGAAATTGAGTTGTATTTTTGGATTATCACACTTACAGATAGTAAGTGATACTTCAGATTATTCGAATACCTCTAGAAGTTTCCCTTTCTCGAAGTCGGCTTGTATTTCATGCTTCCGAAAATCAGAAGCCAAACCCGAAACTCGGTGATTTGAATCAATTCTTTAGCTAATAAAGAGTAAACGGATACTAGTGCTTCATTTAACTTTAAAATTCCAGTGGAAGAATGAAATCGGGCAGTTTAACCATTAAATATCAATTCCATATTTTTTATAGACTCATTGTCATCACGAGTAGTATTCAGTAGTTCCAAAAATTCTTGGTATGTATTCTATATTTAAAATAAAGAACGAACCCTGTAAATCGCTAAATTAACATTTTGAGAATGACTTTCTATAGTTTCAGGAACCTTCTGAGAAATATCGAGAGCTCGTATATGTATTTTAATTGTGAAACATGACCTATTACTGGCTGAGAAATCTCATTAGAGCCTCTCTTTGAGATACTCTGAAAATTTCGGCCTTTACAAAAGCTCGAAGCCTGCTAGACCTATAAATGTTTCATTGTTGAAATAGATGGATCTAAGAATGAAAAGTCACAAACTGAATAAATGATAATTACCTGAATTGTCTCAAAAAGACATAGAAAAAGAAACAGAATTTCAGTAATAGATGATCGGTAAAGATAGTACGATGGCCTTGAGCAAAGTGAAAATATTTATTTCAGCCCCGGACTGTATATACTACGGGCGAGAATAAATTTTCTACCCAAGTCAGGTATCAGTTCAACAACTTGGATAGACGTAGCTCAGGTTCGGCAAAAACCATTAAAAGTGAAGCAATGGTATGAATTCGTCCAGATAATAGTTTTGCTGATAATAACAATGCAACAGTTATATCGAGCGAATTAAAAATTACCATATCTATGATATGAAAATATTCCACACTGATTTCGGTGAAAAATAAGGACAAAAAAGTGAAAAAATATTCCTTGGTGAGTTACAGTAAATAAAGACTGGTCTCGAATAAAATACAGTATAGTTTCACTGTAGAAACTAGGATAGAGAATAAAGAATTGCTCAATTTTTATAGCACATCCGTCATCATGTGTGCCGTGTACTGCACAATCTTCGTAGGTAGCTGGGTACAGAACAATGAATAAATGCCATGCATTCCATATAGCACCGCGTTCAATTTTATTTAGTGTTACTCAGTGACGACTTGTCCCGCAAAACGCACTACGAGAATTGTAGATACAACCGACCACATATTCAATACATTAAAAATAACCCAAGCATTATCATAGCTCACTGCCCGGCAAAACTGCTGCGTCTGGCAGGTCCACAGTACGTACTGTATAGAGTACAGTACCTTCTCAGTGTACAACCCCCCCTCTCTCTCTTTCAACCTTTACGATTGGTCCCTTTCAATA
Source organism: Kappaphycus alvarezii (assembly GCA_002205965.3). Lineage (NCBI taxonomy): Eukaryota > Rhodophyta > Florideophyceae > Gigartinales > Solieriaceae > Kappaphycus > Kappaphycus alvarezii. The sequence continues at coordinate 265,980 of NADL03000108.1, forward strand.
TTTTTTTCACATCGCTCGACGCCCGGTCTATGCTAGGTTCGGACGCAGAGGCAACAAGGCAAATAAGGTCTTATGGATCGCTTGCCCTTGCGAAACCCAAAGCTGAATATTCCACATTATATGCGGGTACAAGTTCAGCCCTCTGCTTCAGGCAAGTCAAAAAAAATGTGCCCTATTTATTTCAACCGATATAGATTTATAAAACATTATACAGATTGGAAAGAGTGCAAAAGTAGTTCAAAATGATTGTTGATTCGGTACCATGGAACTTATATTTCAAGAACTTGTACATATCAAAACACTTATCAGTACTAATCCTATCGAAACTTCATAAGAAAACATTTGTGCTGCGATCTCAAAGCCCCTAAAGAGGCGTATGTTGAGTTACTTGAGATGTTTTCGAAGTAATAATACCATAAACACATAAAGAAGATATAGTCAATATGTATAAGACTTCAACATTTAGATCAGAATAACTTTCCCTCCTCCTACAGAAATTACACACTAAGAAATTAAAGCCAGCAACAAAGTTAAAATCGGTGCAAAATCCCTTTCAATGCGACAATTTAGCAAACCGTTGTTTTAAACTATTCGATTAACTTCTCTTTTTTAGAAATTCTCTCCTGGAGTAAATTTTTTTCTTAAGAGGGTTTTTTCAAAAGTAAGGGCCTTTGCTTCTGAAAAGGAGACCCTCTTAAGAAAAAAGTTTACTATCATGGCCGTCGCAGTTTAGATTTTGGCAATTTGTCCCTGTGGTTGGATTTTCATCCCTCATCCACGTTGTACGGAAGAATAATCTGGGAAAGGCGCGTAAGGAAGGCCGTTCTCGTCATTCAGGCTCATCAATGCTCACCGCGTCCTTCAGAACTCCACCAGTGCCGTCTTTGTGACAACAGGCGAGGGCAACTAGCTGTTGCTATCCTGTTTGTGCCACCCAAGATGGCTCAACTCGAGGAATCGTCGCTGTTTGTTTAGCTAGCCCACTTAGGTCTTTAAATAAAGGTACCAGATTATCACCCAGATCAATCAACTCTTCGGTTGTGTCGTTGCTTTTCTGCAGGGGCCTGGAAATTTCTTTTGAAAGAGCGCCCCCGGTCGCTTATCTGATCCGACAAAAAAGTTCCGACACTATAAGAGCAAGGGAGATTTTCTTCGCCAAGGCGCAATACGTCGCGTACCGTAGTCAACTCGTGCAAGAACATTATTCCAGCTCAGATGTAACCATAGCCGCTTCACTGGTACTGGGTGTCGGTGTTGTCGGTAAAGAAGATAAAGATTTCGAACTCAAGAATGGATGGCCTCCGGACCCCGATAGTCACTGAACCCTGTCATGAGCGAGAATAAGGGTTCACAATGCGCCGGCTCTCTGGCGTAGCAATACAGTACCCATACAAGGTGCTCAGGGGAAAGATAGTTCACCGATTGGGGGAACGAGAACCACCTGCAGAGATTGAACGCATTCGTGATATCTACACTAAGAAATGTGTGAGATGATCTCTCTCCCGCTATTTGCATCATTCTTCAAGTAATGAGCACCACAGTGTCGGTCCCAGGTACTCTCGGTAACTCCAAATGAATATATTGGAAGTTAAATGCTGCTTTCTTGGACACTTCTAACTGTTAACAGCTTCCAAGGACTACACAGCGTCCCTCACGTAGAAAATTGCCTCGGTTATACATCCTGTTTTTGTAGGGGAATGGTTTAGGTGTTTCACTCTTGGAAGATATATCCAATCTATCCCATAGTTTTTCAGATAACCAAAATCGATTTTCTGGCAGTGTCGTGAGTGACACCCCTATGATCCACAGAGAAAGTGCAACAAGAGTTCGTCCAGGACTATTATATTGACCAATTTTTGTAATAACCTGTAAAAATCTCGAAGGTGTAGATGAGGAGGACTCCCACAGGAGTTCAAAGATGTAGCATGGCCTAAATACCTACCCCTATCAGAAGAACCTAATGTAAAAATTCTGATAGCGCCCTTACATCTTCATCAGAATAGTTCCTAAAACGAGAGAAATATTCATCGCAGAGAGAATTCTTTCCAATGCTTTCATAGTTTGCTCGGTGTCTAGATTATTTGTCAAATAAAGCTTGACTTACGCTAGATATAGCAGGAAGGACACCGATAGATTTTAAGGCTTGGACTGCTTTTCTGTATACGCCTTCTTTGAGTAGCCTAATTACCCTTCGAACATTAATGTCGTTTTGGTCGGCGTGCATCGGCTGCTTCTCTCCCCGTGTAGTTGACTGTTTCAGTGCCTCTTTCCACACCTTTTTAGACATTTACTAGATTCTATAGTATTTCTTTGTCTGTCCGCATTGGATTGGTTACTAAACTCTGTGCTACCCGTTTTGCACAGAGTCTCCAAATAATGCAGGCGCGACAAGTTTCTACCCAGCCGCCCGCATCCGTAGTTAATTTATAAATACCCTCCGCACGCCTCTGTGCGACATTGTACGACAAATAAAGATCTACCACCACGTGGTATTGGTATCCAAATAGATGAGGTTGGGAAGCATAAGTGACGGGAACAAGAAATTCTTAGCAAATAGCTGCTTGGAAAGCTGCATGGAGTCTCGATCTCCCTTTATGCAGCCCTATACTGGCTCCAACATTACTTTGGCGTACAAACCCAATAGGCAGCCGTGGAACTTGGTGGTGCTACAGCCCATAACTAGAATGTATGTGGCAAGTACCCGATCTATTGTCAGCAGGGGCTGAGCAGGTTGGTATAATCTGTCAGGAGGAGTACACGTCGTGGAAGGCCTTGTAGCAGGAATCTGCGGCGAAGGAGCATTTGGTACTAGCACTGAAGGAACTGTTTTTTGCAGCTGAGACTCTACGGGTTTATTTACTGTTTTAGTACTAGGTTGAATGTGTACTTGAGGCACCTGGAATGTGGGTACTAAAAGAGTTCATTTTGTTTTGAAACTCGTACCTTTGAACATATGTAGTGGTCATGGTAGCCGCGGTACCGGTACACTAGTTTGTTGAGGTACTTGGTGAAGGAGTAGTACTCACGTCACCTCGCTGGTCCCAGGCTAGATCCCTAACAGGCGCAGATCAAAGGTGAGCGAGTAGCTGGGCGACAGTCTGAATTTTTCTCGTTTCCGTGACAAACGAGTTGGTTTGGCCGTTTGGTGCCGGATATAGACCTACCTGGTCAAAATAAGTACTGAACTGCTCCGGAACTACTTAGAGAAAAAGAAAAGGCATCACTACATTACTTGCTTACTTCTCCGAATGGACTAATTACTACTGGCCTAGTAAACGCATCACTAAGCGAGACGAGCACGGTTCGGAAGGATAGAATACAACAAAAGAAGTAGGCATATTATTTGCCGGTGTTTCGTTGTCTCATTGTAATTTCGACACGGTAAAATAAAAGAAAGAAGACACGCGCGTATGCCATTCCCATTAAAGTCTCGACTTTCCGTTCTCGATATTTTGAACTTGAGTGATTCATCGCTGAGTCACTCAGACATGTTGTTCACAGTTACGCAATAGGCAATGTCCCAGGCCTGACAAGACCTCTTCGTGGTAAGGCAGTCCACCAAGCGCATAGAAAGCCAATTATCGTCGTCGAATAGTCTGTGTTCCATAAGGCACATAGGTGTTTGTGGCTGTCCGGGAAAATATGGCATAGATCGGATATGTCTTCCAAGAATAAAACACCCAACCTTTCCCGATAGTGTGGTTTCGTTGTTGAAGGGGAAAATCTTTGGGTAGATTAATATATCTTTTAAGGGGAAAACACCCAAAACTTTCTCCGTTTCAATATTTTCCGAGGGGAAATGTGAGGTGATTTAATATTTGAAAGATATGGTCGGTTCTGGCCCGGAATATCCTACATGGTGCCCAGTAATACCTCACATATTTGCAAAGTTATGTCATTTCCTGAAGTGGGACCAGATGTTCCATTAGGGATTGAGGCCAGAAGCTGTCAGCTTGGAGTGCCTTTGCAAAATAATTGTAATAAGTAGATCCAGAAAATAAATAGTTCAGGCTTAAATAATAACAGATGCTTGAATTGGACTTAAACTGAATAACAAAAACCAATTTTTATAGATAGATGATTGAGGGGGATTTTTCGATGGCCAAGTCGATTAAAAAATATTTCTACCAACCTAGGACTACTTGCTCTCTAGACCAGAGTAAATCTGCTACCAAAAGCAAGGTAAGAAGTTCAACAATTTTGGGGTTTTAATTCAGGTTCAGTAATAATTATCGCAATCGGTGTTTTACTCTTGGAAGATATATCCGATGTAATAGAGTGTTTATTAGTTCTTGTATGGGCCCATAACTTCTTGCAGGTCTTTTTGTTGATTTCTTTACTTTCCGGTCTCTGTGTTTGATTAAGCGCTATGTTATATACCATTTTGCGGTAGCCTTTACTATGCGTACTGGGAGGTGAGCTGTAAATCAAAGCTAAGTAATGTTTGCCTAGAGTACAGTACAGTCTAGCGAATACAAATGTACAAACTATACAATTGTTCAACCGCTACAAAGTTCAGATTCATACATATAGTGTACTATCAATCAATGCAGACGTTGCTGTACAGCTTGGCAAGCTTGTTATAGTTTGGGGAAAGCGTGCGAAGCCCACAGGTCTCCAGCTTGGAAAGCTTGTACGGTGTCGCCCACAGTCTATGCGTATGTTTCGGCCAAGCATCCGCGGAACTGAGTGGGTATATGTACTTTGACAGGGGTGTAAGCACACAAATTTGTGCCATCGAGGTTAACGCCTGCACGGGGAGCTCAGAGGGCTTGGGGTGTCCAGCTGAATTCCGGGACCATGCGGAGATTCCGGGTTTGGCGACGGTGGGGCCAGGGGGCGTCTTGGAGCTCGACAGCTACTTCTGTATATTCCTTAGAAAAGCCACCGGGGGAAAGATCCGGGCGCGACGCACGAGGAATCTTGTGCGGCACTTCCTGTACTAATTGGGTCTCGTAGAGAAGTTTGTAGAGTTTGGTCGCTGTACGCACTGGGCATTTGGGGCCCTGAAAGTAGGAATTCGATTGTGGTTGTCTGGAAAACCATAGGATAGATCGGATATATCTTCCAAGAGTAAAACACCCAAACGTTCTCCCAGTAGGAATACCTGTAGAGCGCGGTATCACTCGGACCTAAAACCTTGGAGGGGACGTGTTGGTTGTGGTGGCCTCCGTAACAGTAACCGGTTTTCGCTAATTCCCGATTCAGAGTCGCTTATTGGTCGTGCTTGGGCTTCCCAAGACCTGAGTCTTTGGCGGTGAACAGATGAGCCAGAAGCTGTGCCACTGTTGGGAGCGTTGTTTTTTTTCTGAGGGCGGAGGGGAAAGCGCCCGAGGAGGGGTAGCGGCCTTCTCGACGCTGGGCCTGCCGAGGGTCGCGAGGAGAACCATTTGGAGCCGTCTGCTCGGATTGGGATGTGCTCTACTAGGTTAGGGGGAAGCGTTTGGGTGTTTTACTCTTGGAAGATATATCCGATCTAGATTAGCGAAAATGCATTTTCACAATTACGAGCCTCGGTCAGAGTGACCATGCTCTACATACCACCCCTCTCGATGTCCTAAAAGAGTGCACCCAACTAAGCAGTTGGTCCTATCACGGTATTTTGTGCCAACCCTCAGGACCGCGGCCCTGTTGTATATCTTTTCTATTGGCTATAAAGAGGGGGAAATGATGGCATAGTTTACCTCGTCATCTGACACTTCTAGCCGGGGGAATCTAAATGGATTTTGGAAAGATAATTTTGATATCGATTTGGAACGGTGAGCTGAGCTGGTCGACCTACTCGAAAGCCCATTTTTCTGAGCCTTTTCAGCTTGAGAGGAGATTCCATGTTCGGCCATGAAGGTCAATCGCTGATTGGCCTCGATAAAAGCGTCAGAGTATAACGAGAGCGCTTTGAGTAGAAGGGAAAAGGGGAAAGGTTTGTGTGTTTTACTCTTGGAAGATATATCCGATCTATCCCATGGTTTTCCAGACAACCACAATCGACTGAAAAAGGGTATACCGACACAGTAGTGGGGAAGGAACTACAGTCCCTAAAATGTTACCTTCAGGCCAGCCATCAAGCAGGCCGCATTGGACATGACCGCTGCTGCAGCGGGCCTTTGCATCAAAACCCCCCAAACCTTTCCATACGGCCCCAGTGCCCTCACGGCCACGTTCCTTGCCACGTCATTTAGCACTGAACATGCATCCGGGTGCCACCCTCCAAGAGTGGAGAGTGACACAGGCACGAGCCTACCTCTGGTGGAGGTCGCGATAAAGGATTGATATCTTCTCTGCTTTGCATTTCGCGCCGCATTCAGAGAGGACATCGGGTTGAAGGCCCTCACTCTTCTGTGCGAGGGAGCGAAGGGGCTCACGAAGGAAACATCAAAAAAGTCGGTCCCTCCGCTGCTTCCCATTGCCTGGATGCCTGGTCTCGTGCGGTGGAGACCATGGCGTGGCTCTACAACAGGATGACGAGCAGCTCTTGCTAGGTCTTTCGCGAGAAGGGTTACTGGGCGATCGTGTCGGTTGATCCTTTGGGCTCCATGCAAGCAGTGCATCAGATGATCGCCATGTACATCGAGTGTGTCCGGGCAATTCCTTCTCGGGCATGGCGTGCCAGGGTGAAAAAGTGGGACTTGACAGTAGTATTGAAGCCACACCGAGAATTCTCGAGGGTCAATTATTGTCTGTAGTCCGGGGCATGTGGGACAATACACCCATTCCCTGGCTCCCGGGAGGGCCATAGACGAGCGAAACGCCTGCCTCCTCGAATCCCCGAGAGAAATTCGTTCTTGCACTGCTTCATGGATTGCGTCTGTCAGCGTCTTTTGCGATGGTGTTTTTTGCGAGCAAATTACACTGAACGGGATAATCCTAGACGGCAGGCAAGAGGTCGACCACCTTCGATGGGCATCTGCAGCTGCTTCGTATGTTCCTAGCTCCTTAATAGGCGTTGGAAGCAAGGTCTTGCAAAGCTTGCTAGATGATGAGCTAGAAGCCAAGAACGCCGCAGCCGCGATGTTCTTCGCGGAGGTGAGTCCGATCCCAAGAGATGGTTTCTTCTTGTCCTTTGGTGTGACCGGACGCTGGAGTTCTCGGAATACTTCCGAATACAGTACTCCCCCTGCCAATTTTCGAACACAGTCCTCCATCATCCTGTCGAACTCTTCCGCTCCTTCTTCAGTGTAAGACGGGGGCACTACCCGCAACAAATAGCCTACTTTGCAAACGCCAAAACAGTTACGCAGTAGCTGGAATGCCACTTGCCTATTCTCAAGGTCAGCAATGGTCTCGAGGAATGATCTGAGGGATGAGACATGGTTCGTAAAGGACCGTGTGGTGTATTCCTTAGTACCAACAGGGGCGTTCAGGACGGAAGTACCCTCGCTGTACTCTTGCTTAATCCCGTCGGGGTAGACTCTGTGCTGACCCTGGAGGGGCTGCAGGCCACCAGACGGTGCACTTCGGCAGCGAGGAAGTGCAGTCCTCGGCTTTCAGCATCCACGGAGCGAAGTACTTCGATGGCTTTGACGAGTTGGTCGTGCGCCCGATAATGTACCCGTCATCGTGGTACCGCAGTTGAAGTAACAACTTTGCCATGTCTCTGTTCTCCCTTCCTCTGAACTGAAGAGTTCTTGTATCGGTATGGTGAAGTCTACACAGCGGAGAATCAGCTGTTGAAGTACGGATTATAGATTCTGGCGCCTCCGACCTTACTGTATGTAGTAAACAGTTTTTCTTCGATTTTGTGGACGTAATACTCCTAAAAATGATTTTGATTGGGTACGGATCAATTATTGAGACAATTGGGATTGGAATATTTACTATCGATATCAAAATTGGGAATAGGATCCAAAGAGAAATTTATTGATGGAGTGTTACTTGTCTGAAAAACTACGCGATTTTTTACTTCTTTGCTAAGACTGCAGAATCGGCACAAGAGGACATTCCCGGACAATCACTTTATCATCATGGAAGGTTTGACTATGCAGCTATAGATCCTTTGAGGCAAGGTATGTCTGGATCAATTGTAGATAGAGGAGGGCAAATGAACCGGCTTGCATTCACGTTTAGAATAGGACTGTGTATTTTTCTGCTTGGAAGAGGAAGCGGTAAGGTAAGACCGATTTGAGCATGATTAGGCATGAAGAATCGAGAATCTCGGGCCGATAATGCTGTCATTGGACCATATCCGAAGATTTCTTGAGATAAATGTAATCCGCGCAAAGCATTCCCGATGAGAAAAGAAAACAGACCATCATTCAACACGAGAATGGAAAAAGGTTCGGGTGTTTTCCTCTTGGAAGATATATACGATCTGCACGAGAAGTGTCCGCTCAACAGTGGTGGGGGAATTAATTAATATTGACAAAAAGATATCATAGGGGGGAAGTTTGGGTTCTTTAATATTTGGAAGATGCGAGTCGCTGTGTCGCGCTATTCCCTGGATCTACTCGCTGTGCGGTCTACTCCCGGCGCTCGGCCGACGTCGCACCCGTCGTAAATTCCAGGCGGCCAACACGCGTTGACCTGCAAATACGAAGACGGAATGACTCGTCGACATTACTTCCTCCGCAACGTTCTTGCCCGCTTCTATAAGGAAGTTGGGATCCTTGCCCACGTCGGGCATGCACCCCTCTAAAAGGTTCCCAATTCGTCTGAGCATTCGGACTTCCCCTCGTTACGATTGGACATTAACGTTGCCGCTGCCTACGGGCTTCACAGTACCGATATCATTGTCGACTTTAATGTTGCCGACCCCTCCGCCTGCCAGCCACATCTCGCCAAGTACGGTTACCGCAGGCACTGCAGCGATTCTGGCAGAGAGCGAGAAACCCCGTCATTACGGCACTTACTGCGACCAAAATGATAACCTCCTCTCTCCTGTCGGGATTGATATCCATGGTGCCTTGGGCGAAGATGGCAAGGGGTTTTTCCGCCTCCTTGCTTCTTTTTCTGCTTCCCGTCGCGATTCCTCCCCTCAACAGCATCTCCGTGACTTCGCTACCCGTTTTGCGTTTAGTCTCTAAGTGATGCAGGTGCAACAGGTTTCCACCCGCCGCCCGCATTCGTAGTTAAGATCTAAATACCCCCGACCGCATCTGTGCCACATTGTACCATTCGTAAAGATTTACCCCCGTGTCCCAGGAAATTAAGTCAGGTAAGACATTAAGAGGCTCGTGCCTGTGCCAATCTCTATTCTTGAAGGGTGGCACCCGGATGCATGTGCAGTGCTTAATGAAGTGGCAAGGAACGTGGTCGTGAGGGCATTGGAAACGTACGGAAAGGTTCGGAGGGTTTTGATGCAAAGGAACTCCGCAGCAGCCGTCATGTCCAATGCGGCATGCTTGATGGCTGGCCTGAAGGTAGGTTTTTAGGGAGCGTAGTTCCTTCCCCGTTACTGTGTCGGTACACCATTTTTGAGTCGATTATGGTTACTATGGGATAGATCGGATACTTCCAAGAGTAAAACACCCAAATCTTTCCCCCTTCTCCTCGAGGAACGCAGAGTGACTGGATAAGTTGAAAGCGTTCTTCAAGTTGACGGATAGGAAGTCGAACTCCGGGCTTATCCCCAGCTTTGTTACCGTTCGCCGGATGCCGTGAGCTGCCGCTTCAGCCCCGGTGTTCGTCCGGATTCGTACTTGGAGTGGTTGGAGGTACTCTGCCGCCTTTCTCTTTGATTTAGACATGAGGTAGCTGCTGACAAATCTTCGAAGGGGGAAATTTGAGTATTTTACTTCTTGGAAGATATATCTGATCTTCGAAGTGTCTCGCCAACAGAGATGGGGCGCGGTGTCCTGTCCTTCTTGGCGAGTGGTGTTAGCGGGTCGCCGGCAATTCATGGGGCGAGAGCTGTCCGAGCTTTCCCTGCGGCGACGACGTTGACAAAATCCGTGAGGGAGTTGAGAATAACACCACGGGAGGAAGAGTTTAGGTTGCGGATGAACTCGTTGAGGTAAGAAGGGCGTAGACCTGAGCCGCCGAGGGCGGAGCCGTTTTTGAACGATCTAACCGCACGGATGACCTCCTCTGTTCAAATTTTTGTGAACGGAGGGAGAGTATCGGCTGGGACAAGTTTGTCGTCATGGGCATTTAGTGTTCCCTGTGGTTACTCAGCGCGAAGTGCATCGGAAACTTCTCATGTTGCCAAAATTACAGCAATCGAACTATTAAGGCGTTATAGGTGGCTTAAAAAGGCACCTGCAGTTTTCCATTAAAAGTGCACTAGATTTAAAGAAGTTATATCCGATCCAGTGAATTGAATTCCTCTATTTGTTGAAGGCATTATCATGAGGCATTACTTAGTAGCTATGACTGATGATATGAAGAGACGTTTTAATGTAGAATGGGATAAGAAAGATATATTCGAGACCAATGAATTTCTTGGAGCTCAATTAATTCTGATTTTGGAGTAGTTTTAACATAACACAATGTATAGAGCAAGTCGTCCGTCGCATTTATATAAAATGGTGTAAGAACCTGAATACCCCCGAACTCATTGCGAGTCCGTTTCAACTATTCGTGGGTCAGATCCAGTGGACCGTAAGCACTATCAGTAGCTTGCTGAGGCATGTTTGTATATATGCAAGCGCAATAGACTTGATACCTCAAGTGTAGTCAGTTATACAAGAAGCAACTCATGATGCCCACCAAGGTTACATCTTTTTTCTGCTTTAGAGATGCTACGGTATTTTGAAGACTACTTGGTAAGTACAGAGAGTTGTTAAGGATGCACTTTGAAAGCTATCTTCAGAGCGACTGGGCAGGTGATTTGAAGAGATCACACTAGAACTAAGTTATTTTCATAAGGTGAGATGAAAAAGGCCGATCCTTGGACATGGATTGCCCAGTTCATTCAATAGGGCTTTTCGTCGGTATTTGAACCAAACCAGGCAGAATAGGGTGTTAATGAAAGTTATCACACCTATCTTTGAATGGCAGCGGATTTGCCCTCAGACCCATAGAAGTTCCATTTATGCCCGGAAGATTATGGTATAGCAACTGCCCAAGAGACACTTATTGTATCTGAAGCACGAGCTACGTTTATCAGTATCCTTTATAATGTATAATTAACGCAAAACGCAGTTAAGAGGCCTGTAGAAAGGGTTATTGAATTTACAGGTTTAAATCCATTTTAGCCTCTGCGTAAGTTTCCACTTCCGTCACTGCATGCGTTTTCTTGGTCGGGGCGTAAGAAGTTGATATTCTCGACGAAGATCAATATCATATTTTCGTTTAGCCCTTACTCTTTTAGGGTCTCTCTTCCTTCTCTTTTCCGTGCTTTTCCCTAGTCGTCATCTTTCCACTGGTTACCAGCTGAGAGTAAGTGCAGCAGCGCAGGAACATCTCAAAATTAGTTTTTATACTTATCTGTGCAGATTTGTCACGAATGCTGCTCCTATCGTGTGTAGTAATGTGTAAAGGCATGATTACAAAGTGCTGTACATTGCATGGCTAACATTCTACGTTAATATCAAAATACAGGCGTGCTTTGCAAAATAATTGGGATAGGTAGATCCAAAAGAATAATAAATAGTTCCAACTTGAATAAATAAATAAATGCTTCAATTGGACTTAGAATGAATAATGAATAGAAAACTCAATTTAATGATAGCTTATCGAGGGGAATATTTCGATGGCCCGAGGATGTAAAAATATTTCTAACAACCTAGGACTACTTATACTCCACACCAGAGTGAACCTCCTACAAAAATCAGGTTAGCCTTACAATAATTTTGGTACACATGATTCAGGCTCAGCAATAATTATTGTAATATTTTACAGATAAGCAATCATCCAGATATTAATTTGTCGCAGCATAAATGCAATAATTATGCCCTGTATAACATAAAAACCCAACTGAAGGACATAAAAATTATTTCACACTGAATTCATCATAAAATTGTGCCATTATAAAATTGATAAAATTATTCTTTGATGATTCACAATAATATAAATTGTGGGCCTCAATAAAAATATTGCTCTAAAATTCAGCATCACTGCAGGACACTGGGATAAAGATTAAAATATTTGGTCAATTTTCACGTGCTTAGCATATTAATTACAGCATTGTTTTTTTACGAGCAGAAAGTCGCTGACGCATCTGCGATATGTCTCCGTGGATATGTTCTCTCAGATTCAATGTATATTTTGAAGTTAGGTGTACTTTCTAGCGGGTGTGGACATTCAATTAATCGGTTGCGTCCATTAGCTTCATCAATCGTGTTACGGATATGCCGTACTCTTTCAAAAGGGGGAACGTTTGGGTGTTTTACTCTTGGAAGATATATCCGATCAAAAATATTTGCGGTATATGGCCTCTATGTTGAGTAGTATCTCCAGTTAGCCTTAAGATGTGTTCCGTAAATGTCTAACACAACGCCTCTGCGGAGTTCTTCTGCTTCAGATACATAATCGGAAAATGCTTTGACAATACTTCGAAGACCTTTGTAACTCAGCAACAGCTTTTCATTTTCGTGGAAATTTCGCGTGCCACAAGGGCGAGAAAATTTTCTTCAAATATGGTTAGTGTGCCACGACACGATGACTGACGGGACAATTCCCGGATTTGTTCCAGCGTGTTAGATGACAAAGTGTGCAGGCTGTCGCCTTTTTTAGCCAGCCTTGATGTTAAAATTCTGTCCCCTCTGGGCATCAGAAGCGTTCATAGAGCAAATTTATGCCTTCGAACAAATAATAAGATAGGCGATGAAGGATGTACCCTCGTTATTGATATAAATTGGCCGATATTAACGTGGTGCGGGGAAGCCTTTTGATTCAGAGCGTTTGGAGGTATAGGGAAGAGAACTGTCCACTCGTCTAGATTCATTCTTAACTCGGATGTAACAGACATTACCACACGATGAGCCTCTTTCCTAGAACCGATAAGCATGCAGATTTTCAGTGGAGAGTTTAGAAGCGTGGGCTGGTGTGGTAATTTCAGTCACATTGAGAGCTAAAGAATAGTCTCTTTGTGGAAGTGCGCTGAGTCCACGTGCATTAATGCTTTCGAAGCTGTAAATACTGCCCCGAAACAAAAAGGGCAAGGCCAGCTTTCCCATTTGATGTTTTCGAAAACTTAAATAACCAGCGGCAACTCAAGTGATCACCCATTCATTGACATGCTTATTCCGCCTGTGAGGCTTTGCCCGATTTCCTTGTTGTCTAATTTCAAAAGATCATTTGGGGAATAGCAGTGTAAAGCAGATCCAAAATGTCCAAGAAAGTTGTCTTCTCCTACAGTTAATAGACTGTGGATAAAGGGACGCACAAATGTTATAATGCCTGCAGTGAGAGATAATGCCTGCAGTGAGAGAACCCAAGAAGAAGTGCTCACAGATTGCCTGCTCTGTGACTTCAAGGCTTCAATGGACGCTGATTTCCATACTGGGATAATTGGGAATTAATTTACTTTGGTTGATATGTAGGTTAGTACCCAGTAAATTTGTACCGGAGCGTAGATACCGTATCATTGCCAAGCCAATTGTGAAACCGTACAATACTTCTCGGAAAATGGCAGGTAAACAATGGATGTGAATAATTGAAATACGTGGGAAGCTAAAAAAATCATTATGATTTTCTATGACCTATTATTTCACTACAAAAATTTCTCGACAATTCGTAGAAGATGGACCTTCTGGTAAATAGAAAAGCTTTCGAACACTACTGCAACTCTTCTTGAGCACTGGAATAGTTATTTTCCAGCAATCATTTTTCTTTTCTGCAATTCCCCAAGCAAGATTTTACCAACAAAATGAACTTTTCCGTTCAAACTCCAATATATGTTGTTAATCAACGATTTCGTGAAACTTTGAAGAAAAGCGTTGTATTTCAAGAATGAGACTTAGCAAAGGTGGAAACTAATCTCTCAAGACGAAGGCTGCGACAAGCTTTTACATTCCTATCCCCATATCCATCCTCGGAGGCTGGCATTCAGACGCCTGCCATGCTAATCGATGCCGCACGGAACGTGGCCGTTCGGGCTATAGAGACCTATGGAAAGGCTCGAGCGGTACTAAACCAAAGGCAGGCTGTTGCGGACATTGTGTCTAACGCGGCATGGCTCCTCGCTGACATTGAGCCGGCCCTGTAAGGAATGCTACTTAGTGCTACCCAGTGATGACCTCTCCCGCACAACGCACTCGCAGCGGCGTGGATACAACCGACGACATCTTCCATACAGTAAAATAACCCAAAAATTCCCCCGCTTCGACATTTAACGAAGCATGCCTTTTGAGGGAATCTAATTTGGTCCATCCAAAAGCCCTTTGAATAAATTGGAACACATTTAGTAGAAAAGGGAGGTTTGTATACTGTAATGGAGATGCTGATTTCGATTACCTGTTGCCAGTATTGTACTCAACAATATCCCCTATCACATGAAGAGGAAGGGTATCCTTAAAGGAAAAAATAAGAGGTAGGAGAAGCTGTATGTTCAACAAGATGACCAGCCCGCGATAAACAGCGAAGGGAAAGAGCCTTGGGGGAAAAAATGGCCCTTGTAAGTCAAAGGACTGTAAATATCAACCTCAATGGCGGAGAGGAGGTTTTTTTGTCACAGTAATATCCGTAATTGGAATATTTCTAACCCTCTGAAGTATTCCCAAGTGTATTTTGTAGCTAATGCTCCAACCAGTCGGGAGTTCTTCCTCCATTATTGTGTTGGCACACCTTTTCGAGTCGATTATGGATGTCTGGAAAAATTTAGGATAAATCAAAAATATCTTCCAACAGTAAAAGCACCCAAAGCTTCCCCTCTTCGGGAGATGTGGCGGCGAGCATAAGGGTGTCCAACAGTAATGCCTGCGGTGATGTCGCTTGTGTGAAGACCGTATGCACCCGAAATATAGATTTCCAACCGTAATAAATGGGACTGCGAAGAAGAGAGGGAATTAGAATCATGGAAGGGGAACGATTAACTGACGAGGTCGGTGATACGAACCTCCTTCCTTACAGAAACCAGCCAGAAAGCCGCGAAGGACGTGATTCCGGTGAAACGCACTGTCTTCGTACTTGCTGGTAAAAATTTGCTGGCTGCATGGATCCAAGATGGACGCGGTGTCGACGTACCCAAATCCTCTTCCTTTTCTGTTTCTCTTCGATTCCTTACCCCCACCGCGGTACGTACATGGACTCCCTGCGCGGAAGGCCGCCCTGGCTGTCTGTCTCGATATCGCTCTATTCCCAGGACCTACTAGTTGTAGGGTCAGCTCCCAGCGCTGTATCGACATCGCGCCCCTCTTGGATCCAAGCGACCAATATGCGTTGACCTGCATGTACGGCGACGGCGTGATCTGCGTGACCTGCACAAATTGCACTACTTACAGTTTTTGTTGACAAATTCCCAATTGAGTGAACTAACTCGAACAAATCAGTTAAATTTATTTGCCAAGGCTGTAAATATGGAGGAGGGAACACTTACCAAATACCTTGCTTACTGTTGTGGAAACTGGGGGTTTGGCGTCTCGGTCCGCCCTGGGTACTCAGTCCTGAGTGCTACGTGCGCAACGCAGCCAAGTCAGGGTGATGTAGGCCAAGGTCGGTCGCAACCCAAACCTCAGTGGAGTTAGGCGAGTGCTAGAGAAACCGGACTAGTTGTTCAGTCTGGTTTACCGATGAGACGCTTGGTCCTCAAGGTAGAGGTGGTTGATGCCGAGGCGCGGTCACAGATAAGTACTGTGTCCCGCCGAGGCGTCGTTGACAGGATTGGCTTCCTTGTTTTTGGATCTACAATACAATCAACTGTAAGCTACAGTTGCACTTGTGACTGTAATTGTGAAGACTTCCTCTCGTAAAAGATCACCCTTTTGGATTAACGACTGACGCAGAAAGCAGTTTGAGTGACTTCTCGTCGCTTACAGGGCCGGCATTGAGCCTGCCCTGTAAGCATAGTCATTTACTGTAGTGTTACCCATCAGCGAGGACTTATCTCGCATAACGTATTAGCCTCGGAGATATAACCGACCACATCTTCCATGCATTAAAATAACCCAAAAATTCCCCTTACTAATTATCCAAACGGGACAGTCCTTTAGAAAAATTGGGGGAATTTTTGGACTTTTACATTTGAAACTTTCTGCATACCCAATTGTGAAACATATACTCAAAATATTGACTGAAGGGCCTCTTGAAATCGTGAAACCTACAAACTTTTTCGAATTTACCCCGTTGCAACGCACTTCGTCATTGCTTGCCCGCCGACTTCCAGTACTTGTATCACTACTGCTTCTTCGACCTCTATCTTTTCTAGCATCCCTTTCCTGTGTTTTCCATCAGCTCGTCCTCGCTCTTCGTCTCAATATTTTCTTGGTCTCCCTTCAGCCTCGCACTCGCTTCAAGGTCGCATCCTACTGAAGTTGTTGCAGCAGCTGTATTAACTTCACCGGCGTTGACCCTCAAGCGATCTCCTTAAACTGGCACTTTGTATTGGGTACCGGAGAGCGCTTTTAATCCTCACCGTGATGTCCAAACCCTCTGTTTACAAATATGAGTTCGAGAAGGAAAATATTATCCGATCTGGCACCCGGTTTGTCTTCCCACGTCCATGCATGCCCCAAGTTTTTGAGAATGTTTACACTTCCAACGATTTTTTAAGATTTTGCGCTTACCCTAAGAGTCTACGAGACCTACGAACAAATGAATACTTGTGGCACCTGGTCCGCTCGGAGACATTCGTTGAGTCCGATCTCTAAGACATCTCAGTCCCATGCTTTCGACTGGTCTTGTTTTTGCTGTGGCTTTTCCTCATAAATTATCAGAATTCCTCTCAAATGTTTCATTGGAGCAGATGAGAGCGTTAGTAGTCTATGTGTTAGCAGACTATGCCTACGGAGAGAGTGACTTGAGATTTGATGCAATGAGTGAGGAAATTTATCCTCCTGTTTGGAAGGATATATTGATCACCTTGGGAGTTCAGGAAGGAGAAAGGCCTGCGGAGTACCGAGTTCATCTTAACACACCAGAGGACGTTTTAGAGAAAGCTTATCTGATTGATTCCGCAATTGAGGAAGCTGCACCCGGAATAGACAGGCTCTGTCCCGTAGAATTAGCAATTCTAACTTCTAAGCAATCAAAGGACAGCAGTCATTCCAAACTCTCTGCGTCCGATGACACAGATGAAAGTGGAGAGGAGGATGCTGTTGATCAAGTTGTAGAGGAGCAACAGTTGGAAAACGATTTCAGCGATATTCGCGCTCCTATCTTTCACAGTCTTTTCGAGGACTGGTCACGTTACATTAATGTATTTTCTGGCCGCTTTCCAAGGGAGGAGGCTGAGAAAAGGGCAATGAGTGCTATGATGAAATTGGTGCGAAACCGTGGTCAAAGGGTTTGGGAAAAGGTTGAAATAATTCGGATCCAAGCGACCGACACGTCTACATATTTTTCTACAATCGAGGCCCAGATCATTGCACACACTTTGATTCCCTTTCTCCTTGAGGAGGCTGCCTCCGCGTCAAATGCAATCATACTGAATCCTTAACATGAAGAATTTAAACGAGTACACTCTATCGTTTGGTAACGAAAAATTAGGGTATCCAGGTAGACAGTGTAAGCGAGACACTCTTTTTGGACCTATTTTTCAATCATTTAAACACCCCAATTTTCCCTCTCCTTTCGGGACAGGGGGGAATTTTTGGGCTATTTTAATGCATGGAAGATGTGGTCGGTTATATCCACGAGGCTAATACGTTATGCGCGATAAGTCCTCGCTGATAGGTAACACCACAGTAAATGGCCTTGCTTACAGGGCCGGCTCAATGCCGGCGAGCAGGCATGCCGCGTAGGACATGACGGCCGCAGCAGCGTGCCTTTGAGTAAGCACCGCTCTAACCATCCCGTAGGTCTCCATCGCTCGAACGGCCACCTTCCGCGCGACATCGGTTAGCACCGCGTACGCGTCTGGGTGCCAGCCTCCGAGGGTGAATATTGGGATAGGCACAAGCCTCCCTCTAGTAGCAGTCGCGAGCAGTGGTTCATACCTTCTACGTTTGGCGGAGATGGCTGCGTTGAGGGAGGTGAGTGGGTTGAAACTACGCGCTCTCCTATTGGAGGGCGCAAGAGGATTGACGAACGTGACGTCAAAAAAGTCCGTTCCTCCGTTGCTACCCATTGCCTCTGTATCCGGCCTTGTGCAGGGGAAACGTTTGGGTGTTTTACTCTTGGAAGGTATATCCGATCTATCCCATCGTTTTCCAGACAACCATAATCGACTCAAAAAGGGTATACCGACACCGTAATGGGGAAGGAACTACGCTCCCTTGTGCAGTGAAGCCCCTGTCGCCGCTCGATAGCCGGATGACGGGCTGCCTTCTGCAGGTCTTGGGCGAGAAGGACGACTTGACGGTCGTGTCGTCGGGTGCAGTGCCCGCCGTGCAGGCAGTGCATGAGGTGATCCCTGTGGCAGTCGAGGACCTCAAGGCAGTTTGGGCGTGGGCCCGGCGTGTCTGGGGCGAAGAGTGGGACCTGGAGGTAGTACTGGAGCCACACTGAGAATTCACGGCGTCAATGTTGGTCTTGAGGCGGGGGCACGGAGGACAGTAGACCCATTCCTTTGCACCGGGAAGGCCCATAGAAGCCCGGAAAGCTTGCCTTCGTTGGTCGCCGAGAGGGATCTCTTCTTGAACTGCCGCATGGACGGCTTCTGTTAGTGTCTTTTGCGGAGGTCTTTTGCTTGAACAAAATACACTAAAGGGTAGAAGTCGTGAGGGCAGGCAAAGGGTCGACCATATTCGGTGGGCGCAGACGGCATCATTGTACGTTGTGAGATCCGTGATGGGTGCCGGCAAGATACCGGTGGCCAGCCTGTTGGCAGCTGCGCTGGAGGCCAGTAAGGCGACCCCAGCGATGCTTTTCCCCTATGTGAACCCTAAACCGAGGGTGGGTTCTTAGGGTCCTGGGGTTTCACCGGTAGTTGGAGTTCTCGGAATATATCCGAGTCCAGTACTCCTCCGGCGAGTGTCCGAAGACATCGCTCTACCATGGCGTCAAACATAGCGGCGCCCTCCGCCGTGCAAGAGGGTGGCACCACACGAAGGAGGTATCCTATCTTGCATACCCCAAAGCAATTGCGCAAAAGCTGAAAAGCCACTTGCGTATTGTAAATGTCTATGACAGCTTCGAGGAACAGTTCGAGGGACTGGTCGTGAGTGGTGAAGAATTTGTTCGTCCAGTCCGGGGAACCGACGGGGGCGTTAAGGACACGTGTACCCTCGCTATATTCTTGCTTCAGCTCCTTCGGGTAAAAGCATTGAACGGACGCCGGCGGCGCTGTAGGCCACCAGACCCTGCATTTTGGCAGGGATAGGTGTAGTCCCCTACTGGTGGCGTCGATGGATTAGAGTATTTCGACGGCGGGGCGATTTGGTCGTGCGCGCGATGATGTACCCATCATCATGGTACCATTGATGGAGCAGCAAGTTACCCACGGTGTCGTCTTCCTGGTTACCCGATCGTAGTAGCTCCT